>CM038702.1:60805497-60827997 GCA_021613375.1 Megaleporinus macrocephalus | reverse complement strand
GGTAGAGGTGGAGGCGGGCTCTAGAGGTTTCGGAGACGCCACCTCCTCTGGTAGGGTGGGTGTGTATGGAGGATTTCTCAGCATGGCGTTCAGACTGCCGTGAGTTCCGTTATTAGGGGCAGGAGTTAAACCCAGGAGGTCTACGAACATTCACACACAGTCATTTATTCAGTCATAGCTATCACAGGTAAAACATTCATCACTGTCCAAAGAGAAACATGCATCTCCAATTTAGTCGATTTTTATTTTTTCTATATCATTCGAACACGACGACTGCCGTTTACACTGTGCGAAATATTCATGATAAATGGACCAATAAAAATGCTCCGAAATAGCTCGGAAAAATTTTAGTTCCATTGACTTCCATTGAAAATTAGAAACATTTTGTCTTCTCCTGTAACGTTGCTCTTTTGGAGATACCTGCTTTTCATTGGACAGTGACGATTTAGAAGTCTACAGGTCAAAGGCGGAGACAGGAAGTGAAGAGAGGTAATCATATCGCAAGTCTCACCGCACATTATGTTGTAAAGCTCGATGTTCTCAAACGGGGGGACTTGGTTCCTGAACCTGAAGCTCGGTCCGTGTCCCAGAAAGATTGTCTATGAAAAACAAAAGCAGTCAAGCCAGATGATATGCACGAGTCCAGCAACTTTAACATGCGACTTACTAAAACTGCAGCTTGTCATGCAAACTGCGTGCAGCCCCGTCCACTAACTGCTTGGTGGTGAGGCACAGGGTTAAAAAGAACTAACATAAAGGAACCACTAGCAGACTGGAGACAGAACAGAAACTGAATGTTTAGTGATGATATGATGGTCCTACAGTCATATTCAGCTTCAACAGTGTTGTTGTCAGGGTAAACACTCATCCTGCATATGTTTAAGGCTCCATTGCCTCCATCTAAGCACTGATCTGATGCCAGGGTTAGGGTTAGTTAGGGTTAGTTAGGGTTAGTTAGGGTTAGTTAGGGTTAGGGTTAGGTTAGGGTTTAATTAGGTGTAACTGTTTGCAATTATTCCGCATGTGGTGATTGTTTTGGATTTCTTCCTGGCATTTCAGACAGTGTCACTGAGTCACTGAGTAATTTTAAACTCTTAATTTCTAACCACCTCCACACGACCTGCCAATGTTTATTTAATTTTAGTTAACAGTTTTATGATTTTGAAATTTAGTTGTTCTGTTATTTATTTATTTATTTATTCATTTACTTTTGCATTCTGTTATACTGATTTTCATAACTTTATTATTATTATTATTTTATTATTACTTTCTTTTTTTTCTTATTATTTCTTTTACTATTTTATGTTTTACTACTACATTTATATATACTTTTATTTACTTATTTTTGTCTTATTCCTGATTTTAGTTTCTAATTTAGTTTTTATTTGCTTTCCTTTTACAATATATCTTAATTTTGCATCTGTTCTTATTGTTTCTTTTACATTTTAAGTACTTATAAAAATTCATTTGAATTTATTTTCAATCCCTTTTTGTTTAGCAATTGTAATGCTCGGCGACATTGTAAACGAGGGTCTCCCTCAATGTATTTCCAAATGAAAATAAAGGTTGATTGATAAAATAAAGGTATGTTCAAAAATAAACTCAGCATATGCACATTCTCTACATTTCTGCTTATACAGGTCTTGAAAACAAGTATGAGCTTAGAAATCTTTTCAGGAATGGTTTGTTTGAAGTGTCTGTGAGCTAAAAACCAGAACACTGATGATGATTCATTCTGTTGCCTATTAATAAGTGAAAATAAACTATTATAATAAGGCCAGCCATGTACTTTATCGACTTGTTGCTCTCTTGGATTCATGCCGACTCAATATAAACATGGTTTTTAATTCAGTTAGAGCTGCATGTTTACTATCAGCTGTCTGTTAGACATGGCTAAATGTTCATTTTATAATAATATAAATAATGTTATATAATTTCATAAAAACATGTCCTTTGAGACCCTAATACCCCAGTTTAGGATTGAAAAGTAGCTCAGATGTTATTAAATAAAATAGAATGTCATGTTTTACTACGTTTCATGATTTTGGGCCTCAAAGGGTTCATAAACTGCATGTTTAGACTAATGTGCAAGTTTCATACACATCACACAAACACAACACATCTTATTTGCACCTGACACTGGTTATAAAAGGCTCACAGGACCCTCAGTGTGTGTCGCTGGTTCACACAGATGCTGGTACAGTACCTGCATGCTGCTGATTTTGTTGTCGAAGCCGTGATCGCCAAAGTACCGACAACTGCCAGGTAAACGATTCTCAGGTGGAGCCCTACGCCGAGAAACAGGACAGTGCAACCTTCTGTCAGTTACATCTCCACTCAGTCAGCACCACCAATAGGAAAGAAGTATTAACTCAACAGCCACACAATAAAAAGGTGAGCAATTGAACAAGTTATAGGTGCAGTAATTAACTAACTACTTAACTGTACAGCCACAGATGGGCTACAGTCTTTACCAGTATACCTATACATTGGATCTACACAGTAGAGTCACAATATTATGACCACCCACTAATATCCAGAGTAACCACCGTGTGCAGCATGGACAGCAGATAGACGGACTGGGAAACTCAATAAGGTCCTGGTAGGTGGTCACAGGTATCTGGAGTCATGCTGACTGCAGTGCAACCCACAGCTGCTGGAGGGCACATGGTGGAGGATCCATAGAGCCAACTCCACCATCCAGGTTGTCCCATATATGCTCAATTGGGTTCAAGTGTGGGGAGATAGGGGTACAGGCTAGCGCTTGGAAGTCTTGCTCAGCTCTTCCAACCAATGTGGGATGTTTTTAGCCTTGTGATGTGTCGCACGTGTCTTGCTGGAAGATCCCATCCGCCCCAGAGAAGACAATCAGCATGTATGGTGTACGTGATCTGCAAAGATGGATTCATACCCAAACCAGTTGAGAGTGTCTTCAATGTGGATGAGTGGGTCCAGAGAATGCCATGAAAACATGAAATCTTGCCCAGACCATAACACCACCAACTACGCCCTGCCGCCATCCAAAGTAGAAGGTGGTCATAATAATGTGACTTGACTGTGTATAAAGCTCCCAAAGTGGGCTGGGAGTGGAAACCAGGGCTTTCCAATGAAAGCTGTACATACATACATTAAATAAGCCTGCATGTACATTACATACATAGCTACCAGCCACTTCCGCTCCATCAGCAGGTGAACATCCTCAATCCTGCGGTTGTTGGCGTAGTGTAGACGTTTGGGCAGGTGCTGCTTCAGGTACGGCTTGAAGTGCTGATTTGGCATCTTACACTAAGAACAAGCAGCAAACAAACAGTGACACTCAATGATATCATCAAGAAACTTGGCTTATCATGTTAAAACATCAATCTGTCGACGTACTTACTGTTAAATTGGCTACTATCTCTTTCGGGTCATCTGAAAAGGAACAAAATGAATAAGTGGTCATGAATGATGGTCCATCAGAACTACTCAGAACTGTTTTATTTGTCTTTCCTATTACTGCGCTCACAAAACTGTGGGACCGGCCATGTGAAACGGAAACGTTTGCATCCACACAGTGACATTTCTAAGAAAAACATGACACCAGGGAGGATATCTGAGTGTGTCCACTTAATGACAGCCGGAGAAGGTGGACGGAGGAGGTGATGCATTGGAAATTTTTGGGACGTTATTACAGAAAAGCATGAATTTTACCCATTAAATGAGTTAATATGCAAAATCAGGCTTCAGTACGACCAGAAACATGAACTGTTGAGCTTCCATAGCCGTTTACATTGTGTACAATTTCCATGATAAATGGGCCAATGGAATTGCTTCAAAATCACTTGGAAATAATTCTGGTTCCATTGATTTACATTGAAAGTAAATTAAGTTTTTGGTCTCTCCAGTAAAGCTGCAATTTTGAAGATACTTGTTTTTCATTGAACGATATATGTCTATATAGTCTCTCAGTTTCCTCGAATTCAGACAACTAACTAAAAATCAAGCCGTTTTTGTTTCTCTGATTTTGAGAAAGTAATTCATGCTTTTATTTCAACAAGGCTTGATTATTGCAACTCATTATATATGTTGATGTTGGTCATTCATTGATCGCCAAGCTACAATTGGTACAAAACGGGTACATCCAAGAAGCAACATATTACTCCCGTACAGGCTTCACTTCATTGGCTCCCAGTGGCTTTTAGAGTACAGTTTAAAATCTTGCTTTTAGTCTAAAAGTCTCTTAATGAGTTAGCCCCCAGTTATCTAACTCAACTGCTTGTACCCTATGTTCCAGCACAGTTCCTAAGATCTGCGGATCAGCTTCAGTTGGTTGTCCCCAAATCAAGGGACAAATCAAGAGTTACCACTGCAGATACGACTGGCACCTACTCAGTCCCATTTTAAATCTAGGCCTACAACTCATTAGTATTCCATGGCTTTTAAGTAATTCATGGTTTATCTGGCTGCTGATTTCAGTCTTAGTATTGGGAATTTTAATGTTTTCTTCATCTGTGCAGCACTTTGGTCAACATACGTTGTGTTTAACGTGCTCTAGAAATAAATTGACATTGACATTGAAGAATTGGAATGTTGGGCAGTGGTCCTAAGATTCCAACAGCCAGCTCTAAGGGTGCAAAGCCCAACACCCCTGAACTGGAAAACAGTGTAAATGGGGTTTTATGGGGTGTTTTACGAAGGCCCTCAAACTTATTTCAGTAAAAGCTGGCGTCAAAGTCAGACCTAATCAGCCAACACCAGAGTCTGACCTCACTAATTAACCCTTTGATGCACCACCTGTGCAATGAATTCATTTCATCATTCAAGTTTCCATGAATTCCTCAGTTTACTTGCTTTTGATCATCGCAAATGCTTATTTCAGTTTTATTCTTTACTTTGTTAATAAAAATCGTTTTTGTATCACTGTCCTTATAACACACAGCATGGGTCAGCATTAACCCTTGTGTAGCCACTACGGAGTTTAATGGGAACTGTTGACGTTTGTAAACATTTGCAGTCAGGAACATATTTACTAAAACTATTTTTACTTGTGATGTAAATAAATAAGAATTAAAATAATGATTTAAGATGAAAAACACAATTTTAATGAACACTGAACAATGAACATGAAATAATTAAATAAACTGATTTAAGGGAATACCAAAGAGATACTCAGCAGTATATACAAGAATATAGGAAACTAGAAAGGTTACGTTAAAGTTATGTTAAAGGATGTTTGTGCATAAACGAAAAGCAGAGGAGTTCACGTCAGTGTGTTTGAGGATCTGCTCTGAGTGAGTACAGACAGTTTGAAGGCTGTAGGTCAAATGAAACCATGAGGTTTTTGTTTGGCCAAAAAAGAAAGGGATCCTATGGGAGGAATGAGGGATGAATAAACCGAAGAGTGTGGGTCAGTATGTCTGTGGATTAGAGCTTTGGGATCTTCCCTGAGTGAGTACAAGAAGTTTGGAGGCTGTATGCTAAATGAAGCCATGAGGTTTGGGTGTGACTGAAAATGAATGGGATCCTATGGGGAAAAAAGAGGGATGAAAAAAAAAAGACAAAACAGACGAGTGTGGGTGGAACCAACACTGCAGTCGTGCTCGGGGGTCTGCCCTGAGTCAGTGTATGTGAAACGGTGTCTGACGGTTGAGTAGAAGTTCGGTAGAAACTGCGCAACCATAATGAATACGACACACGTGTTATGTGTTAAAAGAGGTTTGCTTAGCTTGTGCCTGAAAGGGTTAATGGGATCTACTCCCTGCAGCAAGTTGTCTGGAAGTGTCTATTTCTTAGAAGAGCAGAGGTTATAGCAACATACGGAAACATGCTCTCCCCACTGATAAGTTCATTTCTGAAGAAGTGTTAAACAAGCTGCCTCCGGGACACAATAGAGCCTATAGTGTGTGTGTGTGTGTGTTTATGTGCGTGTGTGTGTGTGTGTGTGTGTGTGTGTGTGTTTATGTGTGTGTGTTTATGGGCCTCACATGGAATGTTACGGTTCTTGGGTCGTATCCTCCCCGAGGAGCCTTGGATGAGTGTGAGGTCATCAACACTAAGCCCATACGAGCTAAGATACTCCGTCCGGTCGCAGTGAGCCTCCTCCATTCCTAAAACACAGAGACAATGACTGGAAGGCACTGTCAAAGACCCTCTGCCCCGACCACACTTTCTTCAGAATAACTGCTGTCATCAACTGTCTGTTGACCCTGAAACATTACGAGACTTCGCTGGACTTCCCACAAGTTGCAATGGACGGCGAGATTTCCTGAAAGCTCTCAAATGTCACCGCATCCCACCGGCCATTACACTGTTACCCAAAACATATAATCATGACTGATGCTGTATTTCTATAATTAGGCTGGTTTCATTCCATCATCATATATAACAATAAATCACAAGATTAACTCTAATTTGATTCGTTCATGAAGCCAAAACAGTGCAGTACCGTGATCGCCCACCAGGATGACGTTTACACAGCGGTGTAAATTCATTTGTTTCAGTCCATTCATCAGCTGACCGATGATGTTATCGATTTCCCTCAGGGGGTTATCCAGCTGCCCACACAAACAAAAGAACAGGCAGAGCTTCAGCAATCACATATTTTATTACATACTTCAGCTGATTTATGGTTTCCCAGAAGCATCTATTATGATTGAGCATGGCGTATTGCACATCTTTTCTGGAAATGAGGTTGAATATGGTTCCTTGTAGCACCAAAATGGGTTCTACCATCATTGCATGCTTGAGACCGTAATTATGATTAACAATGGAATTGTCTGTTGTGGTAAAGTAGTGAAGTACAGAAGCCAGAAGGAGGTAAATTGTGTAAATTGTGTCTCGCTTGCTTACTATGTATCGATTAATAGCCATTAGTCATTATACAAAGTGATGCACTACAGTACTGTTGCTACTAGGGCTGCACCTAACGATTCATTTCTTAATCGATTAATCTAACGATTCTTTTGTAGTTAGTTGACAACTAAATTTTAGATTACTTTAACGTGAGTGTGTTTGTAATTGAAATTTTTATTCAGTTATTTGTTAACCTTTGTAGATTTGTAACCTATGGATGATATATATATATACACAACTGCTGCTGTTTACATTGTGTACAATTTCCACGATAAATGGACCAATGGAAATGCTTGAAAATCACTTAGAAATAATTCTGGTTCCATTGACTTACATTGAAAGTATAGTATAGAAAAGTTTTTGTTCTGTCCTGTAAAGTTGCAATTTTGGAGACATACATTTTTCATTAGACAGCTACGATATATATATATATATATATATATATATATATATATATAAAAACACATTATGTGTGTGTGTAGTAATTTGTTTTTGAAAGAACACAAGTGGCTGTGGAATTGATGACCCTAAACTGTAGGGGGCTCAGAAGTGCAAGGAAAATGCATGGCCATTCTAGACTTAATATATTAAAGGGTACCTTAAATGCATGTGATCTATAAATGGTTAAAGACTAAGAGTCTACACTCTGACTCGACTTTTAAAGGCACAAATGACACGTAGCCTACAGACAAGAACTCGGACAGTTTGTGGACTGTATATTTTGGCAGACAGTCGTTTATGTGTTTAAAGCTCCCGCAGTATCTAGAACAGTCTTAGGTTCTACACTGGATGATTAAGAAACGGTTAACAATGAGACTTTTCCAGTGACTCTACTGAAAGAAACATGTTACACGTGTTAATAATCTTAAAATAATCTATAAGATAAGATAAACAGGTAAACAGGTGCTGTCCTGCTGCTGTGTTGAAGAAGCTCTACGGGATGTTTAAGCTTCAAGGTCTCGTGTGTAGCAGTTGTACTGTTGTGATCGTCTCTACAGTGCAGAGCTGACAGAGCACCACACTGTTGTGTTTCTGTGTGAAACACTCCCACAACTTTAGATAAACGCGAGCGATTGTTTGTAGCTGCAGTTTGCGCTCCAGATAAATCCATGCTTTCAGTAGACGTGGCCACCTTATTCACGTTAATCTATCACTCTGCTCTGAGATTTATAACTGGTGACCCTTACAGTACTCACCACTGCAGACTCTATGATAGAGTTGGTTGGTCCTCACTAGCTGCACAAAGAGAATCTCATTGCCTTATTTTTATCTATAAATCACTCTCTGTCTATTTGCCAGCTTACATCTCTTCTCTGATTTCAATAAATAACAATAATTATCAGACTCGCTCTAGTGGCTGGATCACCTGTCAGGTACCGAGAGTTTTTAGTGAACTGGGAAAATCTGCTTTTAGCTACAGTGCACCAGCGAGCTGGAATTCTCTACAGGAAACTGAAGCTCAGCTCGCTAGGATCACTGAACCATTTTAAACTTTTAGTTTCTAATCACCATCAGAAAGCCTGTGATTGTTTTAAATGAATAAATCTCTCTATTAGGATTTTATTTTTATCTTATTATTATTATTATTATTATTTATTTATTTATTTTTATTTTTTTATGTTTGTTTTATTTTAATTTTATTTTAGTTATTTTTTATTTTTTATAATTATTATCTTTTTTATTTTTATTATTTTTATTATTTTATTATTATAATTATCCATTTTTTATCGTGATTGTTTTATTGAGTATTTTTTATTAGCATTTCAACTTTTTATTATCTTGGTGTATGTATTATCCTTATTTTATATTCTTTTATATTCTTTTATAATAATTTTCTAACATTTTTTACACTGTATTTTTTATGCATCTATATTAAATATTTATTTAAAATTAGTATTTTATTTATTATTTTTGCTCATTTTGTTTTCAATCCCTTTAACTGTATATGCTCGGCTGCATTGAAAATGAGGGTCATCCCTCAATGTATTTCCGAGAATAAATAAAGGTTGATTGATTGATTGATTCTAATCAACATAATTTCATCAATTACGCTGGCGTGTCGCCCTAGCCCTAGAAGCTACTGCCCTCTAAAGAGGTCAGCATCGTCCCAATGATACATTTCACTGTTCTCTTTTATTTCACCTAGCAATCCAGCATGCTGCACAAAATCTAACACATGAAAAGTTATTGTAGCCTTCAACGACTGCAATCCTCTCAAGTAACCTCGATTAACTCTGACAGCCCCATCATTCAAGGGAGCACTTGAATCCTATGATTCTTTATGGAACTCATTCTGAACAGAGTCACTGACGTGTGTAGCTTGGTATGTGCTGGTCCTACCTCGTTACTGAAGGGTCCCAGTCTGTGCCCAAAGGTGTCGGGCTGCTCTGAGTGCACTGCATAAACATACGGCCTGAAACAGCACACAACAGGAAACAAGCACGGCACTGATTAATGAGGTAACGGTAGAGGTTGTCCAGTTTATATATACACACACACACACATCTCTCTTTCTACACTCACTGTCTATTCTATCAGCTCCACTGACCATATAGAAGCTACACTTACAGACTGTAGTGCATCTGATTCTCTATACTTTATTACCCTGTTCTTCAATGATCAGGACCCCCACAGGACCACCACAGAGCAGGTACTATTAGGGAGGTGGGTCATTCTCAGCACTGCAGTGACACTGAGGTGGTGGTGTTGTGTTAGTGTGTGTTGTGCTGGTGTGAGTGGATCAGACACAGCAGTGCTGCTGGAGTGTTTAAACACTGTGTCCACTCACTGTCCACTCTATTAGACACTCCTATTTTGCTGGTCCACCTTGTAGATGTAAAGTCAGAGACAGTAGCTCATCTGCTGCTGAACAGTTTGTGTCTCTAGTTCTTCATCAGTGGACACAGGACGCCGTCCACAGGACACTGCTGTCTGGATAGTTTTGGTTGGTGGACGATTCTCAGTCCAGCAGAGACACTGAGATGTTTGAACACTCCAGCAGCACAACACACACTAACACACCACCATCATGTCAGTGTCACTGTAGTGCTGAGAATGATCCACATCCCTAATAGTTCCTGCTGTGTGGTGGTCCTGTGGGGGTCCTGATCATTGAAAAACAGGGTAATAAGGTATACAGAGAATCAGATGAACTACAGGAACTACAGAGAGGAGGCCCCCGCCCCAACATGAAGTGAATGATGCACTTAAGAGCCAAGGCAGCTGACCTTTCATCATCAGGCAAGTGGAGCCATCTCAGTATAGTCAGGATCCTCCTCTCCAGTGGAATCACCCTGCACAACAATGAAGAAAGGAAGAGGAGGGTTTATTCAACCGTCCAACACAAACAGTGGCCTCTCTGTAGCACCAACTCAGGCACACGCAACTCAGTGCTCAGACTGCGTGACCGGCGGAGATCACTTCACCCATGTTCTTCTGCGGCTCTTAGTAAGCACAGGCTTTGTTCTGGTCTAGTAATGCGGCCCCACTCGAGTCCTGACTCATAATCAGCTAATCCTTCATTAGAAAACCAAGTCAGACGAATCTGAGTACATCCAGACTGGAGCACTGTCTCAAGGTCGCAACAGACCATGAAGTCAGATGACTTAAATGTTAATCATACTGGTCTCGCAATCTATTTTCTTAGATTAGAAACTTGGTTTTTTGACCAGAAAACGTTATAGTCCACCAGTTTTTACAAAATTCTACTTTACAGTTTCTACGTAAGTTAATTATACGAAGTTAAACAAAGTTTCTGATAGTAAATTAATTGGCTATATGTGTGCAGTAGACATGGTGACGGCTGGTTACCATGAGCACCGCTGTAAACACATCTGTAAAGAGTCTGTGAGTTTCTCTACAATTAACTATTTCACATCATACCACTCTGAATTAGTCTGATTACATCTAAAAGAGTGAATGTTTTCAAAATTTGGAAAAACTGGTGGAATTTGCCTTCAAAGGGACTCAGCCGGCGAAGGCTGGGGGCACAGTTGGACATATATTGCACATAATCATACTGGCTGAGTCAGCAGAAATGAGAGAGGGGGGAGAGAGAGAGAGAGAGAGAGAGAGAGAGAGAGAGAGACAGAGAGAGAGAGTGAGTGAGAGAGAGAAGTAGAGAAAGAGAGAGATGTGAGAGAGAGATTGGGGAGAGAGAGGGAGAGAAAGAGACAGAGAGAGAGAGAGAGAAAAGAGCAGGAGAGGGAAAGTAGAGAGAGAACGAAGAGAAAGTGAGACAGAGAGAAAGAGAGAGAGAGAAAGAGAGAGAGAGGGGGGAGAGAGAGAAGGAGAAAGAGGGAGAGGGAGAGGGAGAGAGAGAGAGAAGTAGAGAAAGAGAAAGATGTGTGTGAGAGAGAAAGAGAGAGAGAGAGAGAGAGAGAGAGAGAGAGAGAGAGAGAGAGAGAGAGAGAGAGATTGGGGAGGGAGAGAAAGAGACAGACAGAGAGAGAGAGAGAAAAGAGCAGGAGAGGGAAAGTAAAGAGTGAACGAAGAGAAAGTGAGACAGAGAAAAAGAGAGAGAAAGAAAGAGAGAGAGAAAGAAGAGAGAGAGAGAGAGAGACAGAGAAAAAGAGAGAGAGAGAAAGAAGAAAGAGAAGAGAGAGGGAAAGAGAGAGAGAAAGAAGAGAAAGAGAGAGAAAGAAGAGAGAGAGAAAGAAGAGAAAGAGAGAGAAGAGAGAGAGAGAGGGAGAGAAGAGGGAGAGAAAGAGAGAAAGGAAGTGAGAGAGAGAAGAGAGAGAGGGAGAAAGGGAGAGGGAGAAAGAAGAGAGAGAGAAAGAGAAAGAGAGAGAATATAGAGATAATGGGAGAGAAAGTAAGAGAGAAAGGAGAGAGGGAGAGAGAAAGGGAGAGAGAGAGAGAGAGAAAGAAGACAGAGAGAGAGAGAGAAAGAAGAGACAGAGAAAAAAGAGAGGGAGAGTAAGAAGAGAGAGGGAGAAAGAAAGAGAAAGTGAGAGAGAGAGAGAGAAAGAAGACAGAGAGAGAGAAAGAAGAGAGAGAGAAAAGAGAGAGAGAAAGAGAGAGAAAAAAGAGAGAGAGAAAAAGAGAGAGAGAGAAAGAAGAAAGAGAAGAGAGAGAAGAGAGAGAGAGTGAGAGAAGAGAGAGAGAGAAAGAAGAGAGAGAGAAAGAAGAGAGAAAAAAGAGAAAAAAAAGAGAGAGTAAGAAGAGAGAGAGAGAGAGAGAAAATAAACATGACCTTTTGTTAGTTTATGTAAGCTAAAAGGACAAAAGAGCAGAATAGCTCAACGGAGTGTCTCTGCACACAGACAGGGATGAATGGACCCTGTGTCTGATCGCGAGTGTGTGAGGGGGCTTTGTTAGTGCGAATGCCTGGAGGAGACAGAAATGCATGTGCCTGTTGAATCATGTGCACGGTGATCACACGTCTCCTCCGTTTTCACTGGCACAACCCAAAATCTGACGAACGGTGTAAAATCTTTCTTCCACATCAGTTCACTATGATTCCGTCATCATGTCTATCGGTATTTATACATCTATACTTATAAACTGTAATTATATACTGTACTGTACATACTGTCAACCTCAAACACTGTCGTTTCTCCTTCAAATACAAATCCTGCATCTACAGAAGAGAGACGCTGAGACAGGCCGAGCTCAAAATCCTAAACTGTTACGTACAGACACATTCATATTCCCCCACATTCACCAGTGAGTAGCTGGTATAGCTAACGTTACATACAAGCAGCTCCAAGTAACCAGTACAGTTAACTAAACAGTACGAGTCTATTTATTTAGTCTATTTCAACATGTTTAGTCTGTGTGATCATCACAGCGTCTCACTGTAAACCAGCCAATCAGAGCAGAGCTCATCAGAGAAAGGGAACACAGTGTTGTAACAGTGTTTAGTATTCAAAATACTAAACAAACACATTCTATGACACCTTTAAAGACGGATGGACTTCCCCTTTCCCTAACCAAGCTTCAGAGTGAGTAACAACCTACACCTTACAATGTAAGGTACAGGTAACCTTACATACAAGCAGCTCCAAGCAACTAGTATAGCTAACTAAATAGTATGTGGGCGGAGCTTATTCACACTGAAGTGTGATCACTGCCAATCAGAACAAAGCTTAGATTAAAAATTACCAAACCCTTAAACCCCAGGAGTAGCATATCTGAGAACAACTGTAAGCAAAGGAATTACAGCTTAGGATCAGCCAAGCTATGAAAAATGACCACAGACAGAACCCAGTGCTTTGAGCTGTCCAGGGCCTGTACCCTTCTGCTGCACTGGACTCTTCCACTGAACGCAGGTCAAGTGGTGAGAACAAATGTGTGGGGCTATATCTGCACCAGGGACATCTGTCCACGACGGGGACATACTTAAGCTGGAGGAGTTTGCGTTGTCATTTTTAATTTTTAAAGCAGTAACAGAAACACATATGCATAAGATTCAATTTCACATGGACTTGCTCACCAGGGCCAGAAGAAGGTTCCTGCCTTCACTCCCTGTTTCTCTGCTGTTATCCAGATCTGAGAGAGAGAAGCAGTAAAAACATTACAACATCCACTTTAAGCACTACTCAAATTCTGTGGAGGCTCTTTAAAAAATAAGAATACAGTTTTATGAGAACTAAACTCTAAAGAACCTGAGGTCAGAGTTCAGTGCAATCACTTTACTGTATGGATATCAATCAGACACAATGTGCTGATCAGATCTGAACACTGAACTGCCTGAAAGGACATTTATGGGTGGACAGGAAGAAGAACCTCAGTCCAAAGTCACTAAATAACAGCTCTAACATAGAGCTGATGAAGTATTAGTATTTTAGAGCTGATGAAGTATTAGTATCTTAGAGCTGATGAAGTATTAGTATTTTAGAGCTGATGAAGTATTAGTATTTTAGAGCTGATGAAGTATTAGTATTTTAGAGTTGATGAAGTATTAGTATTTTAGAGCTGATGAAGTATTAGTATTTTAGAGCTGATGAAGTATTAGTATCTTAGAGTTGATGAAGTATTAGTATTTTAGAGTTGATGAAGTATTAGTATTTTAGAGTTGATGAAGTATTAGTATTTTAGAGTTGATGAAGTATTAGTATCTTAGAGTTGATGAAGTATTAGTATCTTAGACCTGATGAAGTATTAGTATTTTAGAGCTGATGAAGTATTAGTATTTTAGAGCTGATGAAGTATTAGTATTTTAGAGCTGATGAAGTATTAGTATTTTAGAGTTGATGAAGTATTAGTATTTTAGAGTTGATGAAGTATTAGTATCTTAGAGTTGATGAAGTATTAGTATCTTAGAGCTGATGAAGTATTAGTATCTTAGAGTTGATGAAGTATTAGTATTTTAGAGTTGATGAAGTATTAGTATTTTAGAGTTGATGAAGTATTAGTATTTTAGAGCTGATGAAGTATTAGTGTCTTAGAGCTGATGAAGTATTAGTATTTTAGAGTTGATGAAGTATTAGTATTTTAGAGTTGATGAAGTATTAGTATTTTAGAGCTGATGAAGTATTAGTATTTTAGAGCTGATGAAGTATTAGTATCTGAGACCTGATGAAGTATTAGTATTTTAGAGTTGATGAAGTATTAGTATTTTAGAGCTGATGAAGTATTAGTATCTTAGAGCTGATGAAGTATTAGTATCTTAGAGTTGATGAAGTATTAGTATTTTAGAGTTGATGAAGTATTAGTATTTTAGAGTTGATGAAGTATTAGTATTTTAGAGCTGATGAAGTATTAGTATCTTAGAGCTGATGAAGTATTAGTATTTTAGAGCTGATGAAGTATTAGTATTTTAGAGTTGATGAAGTATTAGTATTTTAGAGTTGATGAAGTATTAGTATTTTAGAGCTGATGAAGTATTAGTATTTTAGAGCTGATGAAGTATTAGTATTTTAGAGTTGATGAAGTATTAGTATTTTAGAGTTGATGAAGTATTAGTATTTTAGAGCTGATGAAGTATTAGTATTTTAGAGTTGATGAAGTATTAGTATTTTAGAGTTGATGAAGTATTAGTATTTTAGAGTTGATGAAGTATTAGTATTTTAGAGTTCATGAAGTATTAGTATTTTAGAGCTGATGAAGTATTAGTATTTTAGAGTTGATGAAGTATTAGTATTTTAGAGTTGATGAAGTATTAGTATTTTAGAGCTGATGAAGTATTAGTATTTTAGAGCTGATGAAGTATTAGTATCTTAGACCTGATGAAGTATTAGTATTTTAGAGTTGATGAAGTATTAGTATTTTAGAGCTGATGAAGTATTAGTATTTTAGAGTTGATGAAGTATTAGTATTTTAGAGCTGATGAAGTATTAGTATTTTAGAGTTGATGAAGTATTAGTATTTTAGAGTTGATGAAGTATTAGTATCTTAGAGCTGATGAAGTATTAGTATTTTAGAGCTGATGAAGTATTAGTATCTGATACCTGATGAAGTATTAGTATTTTAGAGTTGATGAAGTATTAGTATTTTAGAGCTGATGAAGTATTAGTATCTTAGACCTGATGAAGTATTAGTATTTTAGAGTTGATGAAGTATTAGTATTTTAGAGCTGATGAAGTATTAGTATCTTAGAGCTGATGAAGTATTAGCATTTTAGAGCTGATGAAGTATTAGTATCTTATAGCTGGTGAAGTATTAGTATCTTAGAGCTGATGAAGTATTAGTATTTTAGAGTTGATGAAGTATTAGTATCTTAGAGCTGATGAAGTATTAGTATCTTAGAGCTGATGAAGTATTAGTATTTTAGAGCTGATGAAGTATTAGTATTTTAGAGTTGATGAAGTATTAGTATTTTAGAGCTGATGAAGTATTAGTATTTTAGAGCTGATGAAGTATTAGTATTTTAGAGTTGATGAAGTATTAGCATTTTAGAGCTGATGAAGTATTAGTACCTTATAGCTGGTGAAGTATTAGTATCTTAGAGCTGATGAAGTATTAGTATTTTAGAGCTGATGAAGTATTAGTATTTTAGAGCTGATGAAGTATTAGTATTTTAGAGCTGATGAAGTATTAGTATCTTATAGCTGGTGAAGTATTAGTATCTTAGAGCTGATGAAGTATTAGCATTTTAGAGCTGATGAAGTATTAGTATCTTATAGCTGGTGAAGTATTAGTATCTTAGAGCTGATGAAGTATTAGTATTTTAGAGCTGATGAAGTATTAGTATTTTAGAGTTGATGAAGTATTAGTATCTTATAGCTGGTGAAGTATTAGTATGTTAGAGCTGATGAAGTATTAGTATTTTAGAGCTGATTAAGTATTAGTATCTTAGAGCTGATGAAGTATTAGTATCTTAGAGCTGATGAAGTATTAGTATCTTAGAGCTGATGAAGTATTAGCATTTTAGAGTTGATGAAGTATTAGTATTTTAGAGCTGATGAAGTATTAGTATCTTAGAGCTGATGAAGTATTTGTATCTTAGAGCTGATGAAGTATTAGCATTTTAGAGTTGATGAAGTATTAGTGTTTTAGAGCTGATGAAGTATTAGTATTTTAGAGCTGATGAAGTATTAGTATTTTAGAGCTGATGAAATATTAGTATTTTAGAGTTGATGAAGTATTAGTATCTTAGAGCTGATGAAGTATTAGTATCTTAGAGCTGATGAAGTATTAGTATCTTAGAGTTGATGAAGTATTAGTATTTTAGAGCTGATGAAGTATTAGTATTTTAGAGCTGATGAAGTATTAGTATTTTAGAGTTGATGAAGTATTAGTATTTTAGAGCTGATGAAGGATTAGTGTCTTAGAGCTGATGAAGTATTAGTATCTTAGAGCTGATGAAGTATTAGTATTTTAGAGCTGATGAAGTATTAGTATCTTAGAGCTGATGAAGTATTAGTATTTTAGAGTTGATGAAGTATTAGTATTTTAGAGCTGATGAAGTATTAGTGTCTTAGAGCTGATGAAGTATTAGTATTTTAGAGTTGATGAAGTATTAGTATTTTAGAGTTGATGAAGTATTAGTATCTTAGAGCTGATAAAGTATTAGTATTTTAGAGTTGATGAAGTATTAGTATTTTAGAGCTGATGAAGTATTAGTATTTTAGAGCTGATGAAGTATTAGTATTTTAGAGTTGATGAAGTATTAGTATTTTAGAGTTGATGAAGTATTAGTATTTTAGAGCTGATGAAGTATTAGTATTTTAGAGCTGATGAAGTATTAGTATCTTAGAGCTGATGAAGTATTAGTATTTTAGAGCTGATGAAGTATTAGTATTTTAGAGCTGATGAAGTATTAGTATTTTAGAGCTGATGAAGTATTAGCATTTTAGAGTTGATGAAGTATTAGTATTTTAGAGCTGATGAAGTATTAGTATTTTAGAGCTGATGAAGTATTAGTATTTTAGAGCTAGTATTTTTATATACTGAATAAACGCCTCAGGAATGAAGCTCACCAGCATGGTATCACTAAATTGATTACTATTCCCCATTTTATAGTTCTCCCCGAAATTGCAATCCGTGACCTGCTTTATCAGAATCCCGTTTTGACCGTGCACTCAGCCTGCGGTTCTCTTTAACGTGGTCGTGGGCTGAAGGTTAGGGATCCAGTCTTGTGACCAAAAAGTTGCTGGTTCGATCCCCTGTACCAACAAGACACGACTAAAATGCCCATAAGCAGGACACCTAACCCCCAACTGCTGCCCAGATGCCGTAGATAAGGCAGCCCCCCCTCTCTGGGCAAGTGTGCACTAGTTCACCTGTACGTTCACTAGTGTGTGTGTGTGTGTATACCTATGTGGGCGTTTTACTGACCCCTAGTGTGTGTGTTCACTATTGTGTGTGTATACCTATGTGTGTGTTTTACTGACCCCTAGTGTGTGTATTCACTAGTGTGTGTGTATACCTATGTGTGTGTTTTACTGACCCCCAGTGAGTGTGTTCACTAGTGTGTGTGTATACCTATGTGTGTGTTTTACTGACCCCTAGTGAGTGTGTTCACTAGTGTGTGTGTGTATACCTATGTGTGTGTTTTACTGACCCCTAGTGAGTGTGTTCACTAGTGTGTGTGTATAACTATGTGGGTGTTTCACTGACCCCTAGTGTGTGTGTACACTAGTGTGTGTGTATAACTGTGTGTGTGTACCTATGTGGGTGTTTCACTGACCCCTAGTGTGTATGTGTACCTATGTAGGTGTTTCACTGCCCCCTAGTGTGTGTGTTCACTAGTGTGTGTGTATACCTATGTGGGTGTTTCACTGCCCCCTAGTGTGTGTGTATACCTATGTGGGTGTTTCACTGCCCCCTAGTGTGTGTGTTCACTAGTGTGTGTGTATAACTATGTGGGTGTTTCACTGACCCCTAGTGTGTGTGTTCACTAGTGTGTGTGTATAACTATGTGGGTGTTTCACTGCCCCCTAGTGTGTGTGTATACCTGTGTGGGTGTTTCACTGCCCCCTAGTGTGTGTGTTCACTAGTGTGTGTGTTTCACTGACCCCTAGTGTGTGTGTTCACTAGTGTGTGTGTATAACTATGTGGGTGTTTCACTGACCCCTAGTGTGTGTGTGTACCTATGTGGGTGTTTCACTGACCCCTAGTGTGTGTGTTCACTAGTGTGTGTGTATAACTATGTGGGTGTTTCACTGACCCCTAGTGTGTGTATGTACCTATGTGGGTGTTTCACTGACCCCTAGTGTGTATGTGTACCTATGTGGGTGTTTCACTGACCCCTAGTGTGTGTGTTCACTAGTGTGTGTGTATAACTATGTGGGTGTTTCACTGACCCCTAGTGTGTGTGTGTACCTATGTGGGTGTTTCACTGACCCCTAGTGTGTGTGTGTACCTATGTGGGTGTTTCACTGACCCCTAGTGTGTGTGTTCATTAGTGTGTGTGTGTGTATAACTATGTGGGTGTTTCACTGACCCCTAGTGTGTGTGTATAACTATGTGGGTGTTTCACTGACCCCTAGTGTGTGTGTTCACTAGTGTGTGTGTATAACTATGTGGGTGTTTCACTGCCCCCTAGTATGTGTGTATACCTATGTGGGTGTTTCACTGCCCCCTAGTGTGTGTGTTCACTAGTGTGTGTGTTTCACTGACCCCTAGTGTGTGTGTTCACTAGTGTGTGTGTATAACTATGTGGGTGTTTCACTGACCCCTAGTGTGTGTGTGTACCTATGTGGGTGTTTCACTGACCCCTAGTGTGTGTGTTCACTAGTGTGTGTGTATAACTATGTGGGTGTTTCACTGACCCCTAGTGTGTATGTGTACCTATGTGGGTGTTTCACTGACCCCTAGTGTGTGTGTTCACTAGTGTGTGTGTATAACTATGTGGGTGTTTCACTGACCCCTAGTGTGTGTGTGTACCTATGTGGGTGTTTCACTGACCCCTAGTGTGTGTGTGTACCTATGTGGGTGTTTCACTGACCCCTAGTGTGTGTGTTCATTAGTGTGTGTGTGTGTATAACTATGTGGGTGTTTCACTGACCCCTAGTGTGTGTGTTCATTAGTGTGTGTGTGTATAACTATGTGGGTGTTTCACTGACCCCTAGTGTGTGTGTATAACTATGTGGGTGTTTCACTGCCCCCTAGAGTGTATGTTCACTAGTGTGTGTATATGTGGATGTTTCACTGCACGGATGGGTTAAACGCAGAGGTCAAATTCCGCTGTGTGCATTTCTAGTTCTAAATTCTAAAATTCTAATTCTAAACAGTGTTTTACAACCAAGTATATTTAAAAAGCTATTTTTTCAGACAAGATGTTTTTATTTGTTCAGTAAAACACTTATTTATTAATTCATACAATGTCTGGGGCGTCCAGGAGAAATCTGGAACTACACTTTGTTCTTCAAACTGGAGTCAAGATCTGATCTACTTCTCTCACAATAACATATTCATGTTACTTTGTATTGTATGAATGATTATTTACATCTGTTCTAATCAGACCTGGTGATCTTACTGGTGAAAATAGACTTACTGATCAGATAAAGACTTTTAAACTATCATCTTATGTGTGTAAGACATTTTTTGTCTGTCATGGATATGTTTATTGGGAAGAAGGTGGAACTCACAGGTTGACCTCCCCACCAGCGATGGTTGAGCTTCTCTCTGCCGCGCAGATTAAAGTTTGCCTCGAACACTGGGTCATGCATTGTATTGCCCACAATACCGTGAGACTCCGGGTACAGGCCCTTACCGGAACACACACACAATTCAATTCAATACAATACAATTCAATTTAATTCTATGTATTTTTAGATTTGAATTAAAAGTACACATGTCTGTAGCTCACCGTGGCTAGCGTGTAGAGGTTGGGGAAAGTTTTAGACGGGTACATTGGTCTCATATGAGGGGCATGGGTCCCACACGTCTCTGTCAGGAAAAACAATCCATTCAGATCATATGAGTAAATTTAAAACAGAAATCAGAATTATAACAGAGGTTAGACTGATAATTTCATCTGATTTTATTATCTTTAATTTAAACCATGTGGATCTAGTCCTGATCTATATGTACTGACCATCAGGGTATATGATGTTTATGTATATGAGCTGTGTTGTGTTACTGTGTATATGAGCTGTGTTGTGTTACTGTGTGTATGATCTGTGTTGTGTTACTGTGTATATGAGCTGTGTTGTGTTACTGTGTATATGAGCTGTGTATGTTACTGTGTATATGATCTGTGTTGTGTTACTGTGTATATGAGCTGTGTATGTTACTGTGTATATGATCTGTGTTGTGTTACTGTGTATGTGAGCTGTGTATGTTACTGTGTATATGATCTGTGTTGTGTTACTGTGTATATGAGCTGTGTTGTATTACTGTGTATATGATCTGTGTTGTGTTACTGTGTATATGATCTGTGTTGTGTTACTGTGTATATGATCTGTGTTGTGTTACTGTGTATATGATCTGTGTTGTGTTACTGTGTATATGATCTGTGTTGCGTTACTGTGTATATGAGCTGTGTTGCGTTACTGTGTATATGAGCGGTGTTGCGTTACTGTGTATATGATCTGTGTTGCGTTACTGTGTATATGAGCTGTGTTGCGTTACTGTGTATATGAGCTATGTTGCGTTACTGTGTATATGATCTGTGTTGCGTTACTGTGTATATGATCTGTGTTGTGTTACTGTGTATATGAGCTGTGTTGTGTTACTGTGTATATGAGCTGTGTATGTTACTGTGTATATGAGCTGTGTATGTTACTGTGTATATGAGCTGTGTATGTTACTGTGTATATGATCTGTGTTGTGTTACTGTGTATATGAGCTGTGTTGTGTTACTGTGTATATGAGCTGTGTATGTTACTGTGTATATGAGCTGTGTTGTGTTACTGTGTATATGAGCTGTGTTGTGTTACTGTGTATGTTACTGTGTATATGAGCTGTGTTGTGTTACTGTGTATATGAGCTGTGTTGTGTTACTGTGTATATGAGCTGTGTATGTTACTGTGTATATGAGCTGTGTTGTGCTACTGTGTATATGAGCTGTGTATATTACTGTGTATATGAGCTGTGTATGTTACTGTGTATATGAGCTGTGTATGTTACTGTGTATATGAGCTGTGTTGTGTTACTGTGTATATGAGCTGTGTTGTGTTACTGTGTATATGAGCTGTGTATGTTACTGTGTATATGAGCTGTGTTGTGTTACTGTGTATATGAGCTGTGTTGTGTTACTGTGTATATGAGCTGTGTATGTTACTGTGTATATGAGCTGTGTATGTTACTGTGTATATGATCTGTGTTGTGTTACTGTGTATGTGAGCTGTGTTGTGTTACTGTGTATATGATCTGTGTTGTGTTACTGTGTATATGATCTGTGTTGTGTTACTGTGTATGTGAGCTGTGTATGTTACTGTGTATATGATCTGTGTTGTGTTACTGTGTATGTGAGCTGTGTTGTGTTACTGTGTATGTGAGCTGTGTTGTGTTACTGTGTATATGATCTGTGTTGTGTTACTGTGTATATGATCTGTGTTGTGTTACTGTGTATGTGAGCTGTGTTGTGTTACTGTGTATATGATCTGTGTTGTGTTACTGTGTATATGATCTGTGTTGTGTTACTGTGTATGTGAGCTGTGTTGTGTTACTGTGTATGTGAGCTGTGTTGTGTTACTGTGTATGTGAGCTGTGTTGTGTTACTGTGTATATGATCTGTGTTGTGTTACTGTGTATATGAGCTGTGTATGTTACTGTGTATATGATCTGTGTTGTGTTACTGTGTATGTGAGCTGTGTTGTGTTGCTGTGTATATGAGCTGTGTATGTTACTGTGTATATGATCTGTGTTGTGTTACTGTGTATATGATCTGTGTTGTGTTACTGTGTATGTGAGCTGTGTTGTGTTACTGTGTATGTGAGCTGTGTTGTGTTGCTGTGTATATGAGCTGTGTTGTGTTACTGTGTATGTGAGCTGTGTTGTGTTGCTGTGTATATGAGCTGTGTTGTGTTGCTGTGTATATGAGCTGTGTTGTGTTACTGTGTATATGATCTGTGTTGTGTTACTGTGTATATGATCTGTGTTGTGTTACTGTGTATGTGAGCTGTGTTGTGTTACTGTGTATGTGAGCTGTGTTGTGTTGCTGTGTATATGAGCTGTGTTGTGTTACTGTGTATGTGAGCTGTGTTGTGTTGCTGTGTATATGAGCTGTGTATGTTACTGTGTATATGATCTGTGTTGTGTTACTGTGTATATGATCTGTGTTGTGTTACTGTGTATGTGAGCTGTGTTGTGTTACTGTGTATATGAGCTGTGTTG
>CM038702.1:60797997-60800497 GCA_021613375.1 Megaleporinus macrocephalus | reverse complement strand
AGATTCTTAACTAATGACCCCTTAAGAGCTCTGACTGGCGGTCGTTCAAAAAAGTCAACTCGAACATAATTCAGTCACATTTAATTCATAAGAATTTGTGAGGGTGCTAATGATTGTGAGCAGTGTGACAGTCAGTAAATTTATTTACCCATGTTTTTTTTAGGGACCCAGAATTATGGAGCTGATTAAAGCTGATAAGACTGAAGTGCAAGAAAGGAACACTCACCCTGCAGGACATTCTGGAGCATGAATCTCCTCACAGTCTCCATCCAGCCACTGACTCTCACCTACAAGCCACATACACACTTACTAAAGAAGACACACTCACATTCACTTTCACAGGTCAAGCTTGTTTAAGCCAGTTCATTCCAGCTCCAAACAAATCCAAGCGAATCATTAAAGGGGGTCTATTATGCTTTTCTGATGTCGTTCTGCAATGTATTAAACCCCAAAGTACACGCCCGAGGAAGAAACTCCCTTATTGGGATTCCAGCCCTTTTCTATTACACAATGACATCATCTTGTAACATGAGCCTTCCTGGATTAACTGGATTAAGAACTGTCCAACACATTATTCAAAAGTGGAAGGACCATGGGGAACCGTCATCTTCGAGGAAGGAAAGGAAATCCTGAATGATGGTGATTGGCGATCACTTAAACGTTTGGGGAAATCAAATAATAGAAAAACAACAGTAGAACTGAGGGATATGTTTGATAGTGAGCATTTCCAACCACACAATGAGAAGGGAACTCAAGGGATTTGGACTAAACAGCTGTGCGGCCTTAAGAAAACCACTTGGCAGTGAGGCTAACCACCAAGCATGGCTTCAGTTTGCCTGTGAGGCCAGTGCCATGAGTTATTCCATCACTGAACTTCTTTCCTTCCATGATGGCACGGCCATATTCCAAGATGACAATGTCAGCACTCATCAGGCTTAAAGTTGTGAAAGAGTGGTCCAGATAGCGTGAGGCATCATTTTCACACATGGATTGGCCACCACTGAATCCAGACCTGAACCCCATTGAGAATGTTTGGGATGTGCTGGAGAGGACTTTGCACAGTGGTCCAAATCATCAATACAAGATGTTGGGGAAAAACTGATGCAGCTCTGATGAAGGTTGTGATGTTGCAGAAGTATGTGGGAACGATGCCACAGCGAATGCGTGCTGTAACCAAAGCTAAAGGTGGTCCAACAAAATATTAGAGTGTGTGATCTTTTTTCTTGGCCTGGCAGTGTATTATGCTTTTCCAGTTTTTTCTCTTTTCTTTGGTGTGTTTGTAGCTTTTTGTGCATGTAAACGTTCTGCGATGTATTAAACCCTAAAGTGCACGCCAGAGGGCAAAACTCCACTTTTCTTAGCTTCCTGAAATGCCTTGGGCATACCAGCGCATTCCTATTTATTTACAAGATGACATCATCTCGTAACACAAGCCTTACTGCCAGTTTGTAGGAACAGGACTCGTGCCAGTAGTGCTTTTAAACACTAGTGGTTGAGCAACCAAAGCAGAGTGGGCGAGCTGACCAATCAGAGCACACTGGCCTCACTGAGAGGCGGAGCTTAAAGACACAGGAACTAACCACAAGTCTTTAAATAGTTAGAAATACACTGCTTTATGTTTGAAACATGATTTTACAACAGTTTTAAGAAGGTTCTGATCCAAAGCTTAAATACTATAAAGGGGGTCTATTATACTTTTCCAGTATACTTTATACTTTTTCTCTTTCTTTTAGTGTTTGTGGAGCTTTTTGTGCATGTAAACGTTCTACAAAGTTATAAACCCCAATGTACACACTAGAGGGAGACATTCATCCCCACAGAAACCACTTTTCTCAGCTGCCTGAAATGCCCTATTGGCATTCCAGCTTTTTCCTCTGTTACAAGGTGACATCATCTCATAACACAATCTTAAAAGCTTGGCTCACCCTCACAAAACACACCGTAATTACTGGAAACTGTGTAGGGGCTCATCAAGAGGTGGAGCTTAAAGACAAAAATTGGGTGTGTCTGAAATAGTCCACTCGATTATTCGCTCCCTGATCACTACATAGACTGCTCTGTGTAGAACACTATATGGGGGAGTAGTGAAGGAGGGAATATATATCAATTCGGAACAATGGAGGCAATGAAGGCTACTGATTACATCAGTGTGATGTTATTTTCCAGGTTCTGATGTTTTTTTATTATCACTATAGTTTTTTTGCCTGTCAAAAATTTGATTCTGTAGTTACTTCCATGTTCAATCAATAAAACTAGTGAAGTATCGATAAGTTATCGATATTTACTCAAGTTAGTGGTTATATTAACATTCTGTGACCGATATTTCTCAAATTCTTACTTCTATTGCTCAAGATGTCCAGTCATCCTCTTGGTATTAGAGCTTTTAGCCCTCAGACAGAGCTGAAGGTGTGTAGAACGATCAAGGTTCTATGCATTGTGGGGCGTTAGCCAATAAGTAGTGTACATCTGTTGTCTACTATTTGTGTGGTGCATTGTGGTA
>CM038702.1:60725497-60792997 GCA_021613375.1 Megaleporinus macrocephalus | reverse complement strand
GATTTTCTGGTTAGTGTTTAGAATGTATGGATATAAACTTTTAATCAATATACTTTTACTTATTAGAGAATGTTGCTGCAGCTTTGTTTTATGGAAAGAAAAGCTGTGCTGTCCATTCTGACTGAGTTTCGCTCATTTCTTGAAATTGTAAACTTCAAGAAAGTTGAAATTGCAACCAGAATGTCAATCAAGTGTAGAAACAATTCAGTTCATAACAACCAATCATTTAATAATATAGCAACACAGTAGCGGTAGAAGTCTTTAAGGGGCTCAATAGATCTCGGTGGATGGCCCACTACTTCAGGCCTCTGGGCAGGAGTGACGTACTGAAGAAAAGAAATGGGCAGAGTGGTACGGCTCTCACGTTTAGTGTGCGGCAGACCGTCATCCTTTTCCCCCGTCGGCTGAGCGGCCTGGAACACATAACCCACGCACAAACGGGGGCCCAGCAAAACCGAGAGCACGCAAACTACCTGTGAAGATAAACATACATTAGTTATAACGCAATAAACTGTAAACTGTAACACCACCTTCACCTACCTGTGTACAGGTAAACTGTAACACTACCTTCACCTACCTGTGTACAGGTAAACTGTAACACTACCTTCACCTACCTGTGTACAGGTAAACTGTAACACTACCTTCACCTACCTGTGTACATGTAAACTGTAACACTACCTTCACCTACCTGTGTACAGGTAAACTGTAACACTACCTTCACCAACCTGTGTACAGCTCAACTGTAACACCACCTTCACCTACCTGTGTACAGGTAAGCTGTAACACTACCTTCACCTACCTGTGTACATGTAAACTGTAACACAACCTTCACCTACCTGTGTACAGATAAACTGTAACACTACCTTCACCTACCTGTGTACATGTAAACTGTAACACTACCTTCATCTACCTGTGTACAGATAAACTGTAACACTACCTTCACCTACCTGTGTACAGGTAAACTGTAACACTACATTCACCTACCTGTGTACAGCTCAACTGTAACACTACCTTCACCTACCTGTGTACAGATAAACTGTAACATTACCTTCACCTACCTGTGTACAGATAAACTGCAACACTACCTTCACCTACCTGTGTACAGGTAAACTGTAACACTACATTCACCTACCTGTGTACAGCTCAACTGTAACACTACCTTCACCTACCTGTGTACAGATAAACTGTAACATTACCTTCACCTACCTGTGTACAGATAAACTGCAACACTACCTTCACCTACCTGTGTACAGGTAAACTGTAACACCACCTTCACCTACCTGTGTACAGATAAACTGTAACACTACCTTCACCTACTAGTGTACAGCTCAACTGTAACACTACCTTCACCTACCTGTGTACAGGTACACTGTAACACTACCTTCACCTACCTGTGTACAGCTCAACTGTAACACTACCTTCACCTACCTGTGTACAGATAAACTGTAACACTACCTTCACCTACCTGTGTACAGGTAAACTGTAACACTACCTTCACCTACCTGTGTACAGATCAACTGTAACATGACCTTCACCTACCTGTGTACAGGTAAACTGTAACACTACCTTCACCTACCTGTGTACAGGTAAACTGTAACACTACCTTCACCTACCTGTGTACAGGTAAACTGTAACACTACCTTCACCTACCTGTGTACATGTAAACTGTAACACCACCTTCACCTACCTGTGTACAGGTAAACTGTAACACTACCTTCACCTACCTGTGTACAGGTAAACTGTAACACTACCTTCACCTACCTGTGTACAGGTACACTGTAACACTACCTTCACCTACCTGTGTACATGTAAACTGTAACACTACCTTCACCTACCTGTGTACAGGTAAACTGTAACACTACCTTCACCTACCTGTGTACAGGTAAACTGTAACACTACTTTTACCTACCTGTGTACATGTAAACTGTAACACTACCTTCACCTACCTGTGTACATGTAAACTGTAACACTACCTTCACCTACCTGTGTACAGGTAACCTGTAACACTACCTTCACCTACCTGTGTACAGGTCAACTGTAACACTACCTTCACCTACCTGTGTACAGGTAAACCGTAACACTACCTTCACCTACCTGTGTACAGGTAAACTGTAACACTACCTTCACCTACCTGTGTACAGGTAAACTGTAACACTACCTTCACCTACCTGTGTACAGGTCAACTGTAACACTACCTTCACCTACCTGTGTACAGATAAACTGTAACACTACCTTCACCTACCTGTGTACAGGTAAACTGTAACACTACCTTCACCTACCTGTGTACAGGTAAACTGTAACACTACCTTCACCTACCTGTGTACAGGTAAACTGAAAGTCTATGGAAAGTTAAGTGAACTGTCAGCAGTCTTGGCTGATGTATGTCTTTAAATGAGGGTGGTTTGTTATTCGAATGCTTCATTCCACCTTAAATGCTACAGCTTGTACAGCCACCACAATGTATCTGCAGCACCATTTAAGGTGGAATGCAAAACTTTTAAAAACCAACCGGTGAATTGAAATTTCAGCTCTCTTTCAACTTTAACTCTGCAGTCTGTACGTCTCACTCCAGACAGTTTCTCCAACACTCGGAGCTTCAGCTCAGCGTTCAACACTGAAGAGACTGAAGAGACGAGCAGCTCCACCTTTTTTAGCATCAGACACAACAGTGACTGTAAGTAGCAGCCATGCTGTGTGAGTGGATCACTGTGTGCTGGTGGAAGCAGATCATCTTAAACTGAGAGCTTCACAGAGACACCTTTAATCTACTTTGTGTTGGATGTGTGTAACATTAGTACGGCGTCACATTAATATCAAAACTCAAGTGTGCAAAAACGTGAGGTGAAAGATATAAAGCTGCACGTCTTAACGTTTCGTGCACGTAAATGTTTCAATGAGAAACATGTAAATGAGAAACTCACGAGCACAGAAACACGAACCACATGCTATTTTCATAAACACGCTCAAACTGTGGGGTTTTTTTCATTCTTTAATATTTTTTAAAAGTTTTCAGAGGGGGTGGTTTTGACAGTTTGGGGGCGGGACATGGGCCAATCGCTGACTGAAAGTGACTGAATGCTCACTTCAAACAGCCTCTCATTCTACAGCTAGACGGTCCCTTACCGTGTAGCTTCGACCTCTGTAGATAGAAACTACTGGGCGAAATGGAGAGACGGGGAGCTGTGGGGAAATTTAGTGATCGTACTTTGTTCTCTGCTTTACCACCAGTTACAAAGGGTGTGTCTCAAAACCTAGTGGGGGTCTACATAGGCAGCATTTTACGTCATAGTTTAACTGGTTTTAACTGGTTTTAACTGGTCTGATTGTAACTGCACCTTACACTCACTGTACTGCTGTTTACTTACAATACGTTTACATTCTCTACTCGCACAAAACATTATTGTTTACATTTGTTAATTACAACTTGCACTTTATACTTGCACATAAAAGCACATGTAACTTTTGTTTAGTATTTTTTAACTATATGTATATAAAAAAACTACTTTTATTTACTTCAACTTTCTATTATTATACTTTATATATTTTGTATATATTTTTAGTTCTTTTATATTATCTTTATTTATTGGTGAATGGAGGAACAGCAAAGTAAGAATTTCCTTGTACAGCGTAACTGTCTGTTTCTGCTGTACACATGACAATAAAACTCTTGAATCTTGATTCTTGAATCTCCCAACATGTAGACTGTCCCAATTCTTATATACCTTAAACATTCTGTCTACTGAGGAACCTTATTTAGACCTGATTTTAAAGAAGCATTGAACGCTTCCTCAGCCGCTAAGACAATCCTATGATGCAACACAGGCTAATCTACGAGCAGTGAAGTGGTTTTAAAATGTAAGTTATTTTGATTCTCTCTGGAGTTTTAATGTGTTTCTGGTCATATAATCACACAAAACAGTTTTTTATTATCAACTCTGTAACGAGTATTGTTTTGGATGCCGGTCGGTAGCTTAGCAACCAGCTAAACCACTGGTCTCGTGCTGCAGTGGGCGGGAACAAGCCGTGACGCAGTCTCTCTCTAACTAGAGTGTCTCAGTAATCTGTTTTATGAGGAGAGATGAGGAGAGAACACTGCTACTTACACAGCTGCTACCTAGACAGCCTACCTAGACACTCAGTAGGATTTGAGATACAGCCAATATGTTGTTTCGGAGATTTCGGAGGCTGTTTGTTTGATTGATTGTTAGTTAGTTTGTTAGTTTGTGAGCTACAGCAGCAGAGAAACACGAATATCCTCGGAATATATCAGCCTAATTCAGCGAGTCGCAGTGGGAACGAGTGAACACTCGCTGATAAGAAGTGATAAGACTATTAAATCATTACTGTAAGTGAGATAAACCTTTTATCTAGTTTTATCTAAGCTGTCTCTTGTGTCCGCTCTTCTTCGTCCACCCTGTCTGTTGTAGTTTGAGAGGCTGTTTGAAGTGAGCAGTCAGTCACGAAACCAGGTGCCATCAACCAATAGCGTTCGGCCCAGGTCCCGCCCCCAAACTGTCAAAACCACCCCCTCTGAAAACTCGAGCGGAGATCTTTAGGCATGTTCGACTTCACACAGCGCCGCGCAGCTCGGTGCGGTGCATGCCAGTTCGTTTTTTGTCCGACTTGAGTCAGCGCCATCGTCGCTTCACGATGACATTACAACGTTAACATCTCGCGAGTGAGCGGCGCTGCAGGCTTCACACACAGTCGCTGCAGTTGCTCTTCACGAACTGCGCGAGCTGAGAGACCGCTTGATGACGACAGAGCTTAATCGTCATTGGTCAGAAGCTCCGCAGACACCTCTGACGTTTAACTCTTTTACTATAATATATATATATATATCCTCTAAAACTCTTTAAAGACCTCATATTTACACTAATACTATCATGTCTAGTAGCATGACAGTTCATTTTCATGTAGTATTAAACATATTTCTTTTTTATATTTAGCATTCTTATTATGAAGAGGCTCAAGTGCTGTAGATTTATACTTATTAGAAACGAAAGGATCGATCGGCCATGTATCGGTTTTGGCTGATTTTTAATCAAAATATGTGATCTGCGATCTGCCGATCTCGAGAGCTGATCAATGGCGGTAAACAAATGAGCCTAATTTCGGTATTTACAGTTAGTTCAAGTTTCAAGTTTCAAGTTTATTTGTCATTTGCACATCATGTAGGACATAACATGCATTGAAATGCTTGGGGTGAGGCTCAGATAACTCTACAGCAGGGCAGCATTATAAATGTAAAACAGTGCAAACATACAATAAATAGACAATATTAAAGTAAAAATAAGCTAAAAATATACATATAGTTATAACTGAAATATTTAAAGGACTACACAAAACATACACAAGATATATACATAACATATACAGGAGGACATCTGTGAAAAATGTTGCATAGGCAGGTTCTAAGAAGATAAATCTATTTAAAGTGACTTAGTGATATTGTCCATAGCAGCGATATCAGAATAAATAATATAAAGTGAACAATGTAGCAGTGGTCGAGTGAACGGTATTGGGGTCTTTCAGCCTCACAGTTTGTTCAGAAGTCTGACAGCCTTAGCGGTCTTAGCGGTTCATCCAGGAAGAGGAGCCATCCATAAAACTCCCTCCAGCCAGCTCCCTGCAATTCCAATATGAAGCACTAGGTGGAAACACATACCGTTTCATTTTCGTCAGACTGACTAAAGCAGCGGCTTCACAAGAACAGTGTAAGCGTTCACCGCATGTGTGGAAAACAAAAACATCGTCCGTCTGGCAGTTTGTTACCGTATGTGACTCAAACTCATCCAGAGCAGTTTATAACATCTGTAAAATTAGTAAATCAGCGTCTCTCACGGGAACCAAGACAAAGACATTTAACACTATTAATCTGATACAGTACTTCAGAGACACCACACAGCTGAACACAGTGAGTATCAGTAAACAGCAGAGCTAGAACACACAGCCCAGAGAACCATACAGACCAGATCTGACCAGAACGAACAGAACAGCAGCAGAAACAGTCAGAGAGCTAAAGAACCACAGCCAGAGTGATTGAGTTTATAGTTCTAGATAAGCAGCTCTTCTCGGCTGTAGAAGACGTTCATTCTGCTGCTTAATGTTCCACCTGGATCTACGCTCTGCTGTTCCTAGTAGAGATACTTTTCAGATGTGGCTCTTCCGGAGCTGTAATCAGTGGTTTACTCCCACATAGACCAACTTCTGATTTAGTTAAAAACATTATGCTTCATCACATGAGCTCCTTAAAAATGGTAATAAACCAGTTTCCACCTTGTTTCATGATGTGCTTGTGCTAATAATATGTAGCCCTGCCGTGTCTAATAGCCCCGCCCTCTATCGGTATCAGCTATCGACCGATCGCACCATCAGTCCATCTCTAATACTTATGATTAGTAATTGTCTTTAAAAGCTCTACATCACTATTTGTATCGATTTTTCTTTCTACCTCTTTTCTTACTTCCTACTATTTTTCTATGACGTCTACTTCATCAGCCGCTACGAGCGCAAACAATGCAAGACCCACCATTGTTCACGTAGGCTGCAGACTGCACAAGTTGAGGGTCTTTTCTAACCTCCTCCCCCCACTGCGTCTGGCTGTTCTCGCTGACCACCAAGGCCAGACACAGCTGTATCTCGAACAAGCCTGTTCTCTCTGGCGCGCAGAGAGCAGCCGACAGTACTGCACTTTGCACACGAGGAAAAGTATCAAATTGCGAGAGCTAAAAAACTTAAAAGGAGGAAAAAAAAAAAGTTGGAGTTGGTGTTTATGAAAATTGCGTGTGCGGTTCCTCTTTCTGTGCTCGCGAGTTTCTCATTTGCGCTCACGAGTGAAAACGTTATGCGCGTGAAATGTTAAAACATGCAGCTTTAAATCTTTCACCTCACAATTTGCGCGCATGAGTTTTGACATTAATGTGTTGCCATACATTACATACTAACAGCTAGGGCTGGGTATCGCCACTGATTCGATCCCGATTCACAAGGTCCCAATTTGATTTCTGATTCAATTCGCTATCGACTCATTTAGGGATCGTTCAGTTACAATAATATGTTTTGTTTGAACATGAATAGAGATTTTCAGAGAACTAATGTGGTAAACGTACAAGGAACACTCAACCTACCATTACTAAAAACATTAGTGTTTATATGTTTATATTCACCGTATTTCACCACACCCACTTTCAAGCATGTGTTTGTTCCGCCTTTGTGTTAGAACTTCCGCTCAGCTAACCAAAATGAATACAGTTACATGGGAGGAGACCAGAGAGACAGTAAGAAGTTCAAATGGCACAACACTGTCTCCTCCGAGGTTAATAACACAGTGGGTGGGTGATATGAGAAGGTGGTCTGAGGTTAATAACACAGTGGGTGGGTGATATGAGAAGGTGGTCTGAGGTTACTTATGGAGACATGTTTAATTACTCTGTACTCTCGGAAGATGTAGACGGTTCAGTAATAAAAAACTATAAAAGTACTGAAGCGTATCAGTACCTGCACAGTGGGAAGGTGGGCGTGTACTCCTACACACAGACGGTGAGTTTATATTTCTGAAAGCCGGTCAAACCCAAGTCCAGCCAGCTGCCCGAGCCACTCTGAGTGGGTGTTAGTTACAGTCCAGATAGCCTAGCGCGGTGGACACTGATCAGAAAACAGTTACTTAACTCCTCTGAGCTTCATAAGCGAGACATTTCTCTGGATAAGGAAGCTCTGGTGCTGGTTCTCCTCCACAGAATGGTAAGATCAGACATACAGAGGTTTGGGGTGGATTGTTTTAAATTTAGAGCTTCAGTCATAGACGCAGATCCTTTTCTTTGGAAGGGGCTCCCGCAACCTCAGTAGGTACTCAGTAGTGAAATCAGTAGGCGAGCGTGGCTAGTATGTCTGAATACTCAGTAGTGAAATCAGTAGGCGAGCGGGGCTAGTATGTCTGAATACTCAGTAGTGAAATCAGTAGGCGAGCGTGGCTAGTATGTCTGAATACTCAGTAGTGAAATCAGTAGGCGAGCGGGGCTAGTATGTCTGAATACTCAGTAGTGAATCAGTAGGCGAGCGCGGCTAGTATGTCTGAATACTCAGTAGTGAAATCAGCAGGTGAACGTGGCTAGTATGTCTGAATACTCAGTAGTGAAATCAGCAGGTGAACGTGGCTAGTATGTCTGAATACTCAGTAGTGAAATCAGCAGGTGAACGTGGCTAGTATGTCTGAATACTCAGTAGTGAAATCAGTAGGCGAGCGTGGCTAGTATGTCTGAATACTCAGTAGTGAAATCAGCAGGTGAACGTGGCTAGTATGTCTGAATACTCAGTAGTGAAATCAGTAGGCGAGCGCGGCTAGTATGTCTGAATACTTAGTAGTAAATCAGTAGGTGAGCGCGGCTAGTATGTTTGAATACTCAGTAGTGAAATCAGTAGGCGAGCGCGGCTAGTATGTCTGAATACTCAGTAGTGAAATCAGTAGGCGAGCGTGGCTAGTATGTCTGAATACTCAGTAGTGAAATCAGTAGGCGAGCGGGGCTAGTATGTCTGAATACTCAGTAGTGAATCAGTAGGCGAGCGCGGCTAGTATGTCTGAATACTCAGTAGTGAAATCAGCAGGTGAACGTGGCTAGTATGTCTGAATACTCAGTAGTGAAATCAGTAGGCGAGCGCGGCTAGTATGTCTGAATACTCAGTAGTAAATCAGTAGGCGAGCGCGGCTAGTATGTCTGAATACTCAGTAGTGAATCAGTAGGCGAGCGGGGCTAGTATGTCTGAATACTCAGTAGTGAATCAGTAGGCGAGCGCGGCTAGTATGTCTGAATACTCAGTAGTAAATCAGTAGGCGAGCGCGGCTAGTATGTCTGAATACTCAGTAGTGAATCAGTAGGCGAGCGGGGCTAGTATGTCTGAATACTCAGTAGTGAATCAGTAGGCGAGCGCGGCTAGTATGTCTGAATACTCAGTAGTAAATCAGTAGGCGAGCGCGGCTAGTATGTCTGAATACTCAGTAGTGAAATCAGTAGGCGAGCGCGGCTAGTATGTCTGAATACTCAGTAGTGAAATCAGCAGGTGAACGTGGCTAGTATGTCTGAATACTCAGTAGTGAAATCAGTAGGCGAGCGCGGCTAGTATGTCTGAATACTCAGTAGTAAATCAGTAGGCGAGCGCGGCTAGTATGTCTGAATACTCAGTAGTGAATCAGTAGGCGAGCGGGGCTAGTATGTCTGAATACTCAGTAGTGAATCAGTAGGCGAGCGCGGCTAGTATGTCTGAATACTCAGTAGTAAATCAGTAGGCGAGCGTGGCTAGTATGTCTGAATACTCAGTATTGAAATCAGTAGGCGAGCGCGGCTAGTATGTCTGAATACTCAGTAGTAAATCAGTAGGCGAGCGTGGCTAGTATGTCTGAATACTCAGTAGGTGAAATCAGTAGGTGAGCGCGGCTAGTATGTCTGAATACTCAGTAGTGAAATCAGTAGGCGAGCGTGGCTAGTATGTCTGAATACTCAGTAGTAAATCAGTAGGCGAGCGCGGCTAGTATGTCTGAATACTCAATAGTGAAATCAGTAGGCGAGCGTGGCTAGTATGTCTGAATACTCAGTAGTGAAATCAGTAGGCGAGCGCGGCTAGTATGTCTGAATACTCAGTAGTGAAATCAGTAGGCGAGCGCGGCTAGTATGTCTGAATACTCAGTAGTGAAATCAGTAGGTGAGCACGGCTAGCATGTCTGAATACTCAGTAGATGAAATCAGTAGGCGAGTGCGGCTAGTATGTCTGAATACTTAGTAGTAAATCAGTAGGCGAGCGGGGCTAGTATGTCTGAATACTCAGTAGTAAATCAGTAGGCGAGTGCGGCTAGTATGTCTAAATACTCAGTAGGTGAAATCAGTAGGCGAGCATGGCTAGTATGTCTAAATACTCAGTAGGTGAAATCAGTAGGCGAGCGCGGCTAGTATGTCTGAATACTCAGTAGTGAAATCAGTAGGCGAGCGCGGCTAGTATGTCTGAATACTCAGTAGTGAAATCAGTGGGCGAGCGCGGCTAGTTCACCTGGAGCCGTGGATGAATTCAGAGTGGAGTAAATAAACGGTGTAAAGCTGAACGTCGGCTGTGTGTACGTAGCTACGGCTAGTGAACTGTCGCTACAGAAGTTAGCGCTACTGCTGAGATAAACAATGATTACATTCCTCCTGTTTTGTCTTCTCTGAGCTACAGCTCGATACCGTCTGATACATAATCAGACAAAAACACAGATCAGTGTCACAAACAGAATCTAAATCTGTAAACAGAGCTTTTAAATGAATAGCAGGACTTTTACGGTGGTGGTCTGACGTCTTGCTCACAGGACTTTGGCAATATGGTGGACGTAGTATGTCTGAGACTGTGTGGCTACTAAAACTACTACTACTGAAATTCCCTACTAGTCTACCGCTCGAGCAGTACGTACTGACTCTAATCTAGTACCTACTGAGTAGTAGACGATTTCGGACGCAACTACAGTGCTGGAAAGGACTGTAAATGGGTGTAAACCCACATCTGGCCATTATTTCATACCTTCTATTCAAAACACTGAGTAGATATATTCTATAGCAACTTCAAAGACGGATGGACTTCTTTAGCCTTCGTCCACCTGAGTCCTCTGCATGGCTGGGGGAGCTAATGATGCTGCCCTTCACAGACCCTTCTGTCCCATCTGTAGGCCAAGAGTCAGAAGCGCAGGTCCAGTTGTAACACCACAGTTCACTGACCCCATCAGGCTTTCTCATGCTGTCAGCAAAGGCCCAATCAAGGCAGACCACATGCAGTGACCACTTACTGATTGCACCACACAGAACGTTAACCCCCTCAGCCACAGCGGGGCCCGCTCACGGCTCAGTATCTCACTCAATGCACGTTAAGCTCCACAGCTCATATTAAGTCTGGAGACTAATCTCTGGGGTTCGGTGGGCTGAACTCCTTTATCTCCTTGAGGCTTTGATGCTGTGCCACAGGCCTGATCCTGCAGAGCTGACTTCACAGACAGCACACCAAGTCCTTCTTTATGGAGGGAGGTTAGAGGGGGGTGGAGGGGGGCAACAGCGGGCGACAGCATGCAACACTGACCCTAAACCGTGGTGGATCAAAGGCACCGCGCAAGAAAAGCAGTGCAAGCAAACCTGAGCCACAAGTCCCGTTAAAGTAGCTGCGGCTAGCTCCCATTCGCCAGCTTCTCGTTCCACCTTAAATCAGAGCAGTGAGCTGCTGCCCCGTTTAAGGTGGACCGGGAAACTTCCAACGAGAAGCTGGCGAATGGGAACTCGAGCCTCGTCTCAAGATGCGTCTATCTTACCGTACCAGAGTTTCCAGCAGCATGTTTAGCTTTTATTTCTGCTCGTCCGTGCCTTCCCGTTTTTTGTCCCGTGTCCTTTGGAGCGCGCGAGCCCGAGCTGCTCCGCCGTCCGCCGCAAGACACACACAAACACGCGCGCGCGAGCGCACACACACACATACATACACACACTCTCTCTCTGTCTCTCTCTCTCACACACACACACAGACACGGGGCGCGCGCACACGCTGCGTTTGTTTACCTTTGTTCAGTGCGCCCCTTCAGTGCGCCCCTTGCGCTGCGCTGCGCTCTCCAGAGCTCACTGAGAGCCAGAGAGTACTCGCTGTTCCCGGACTGGCTCTGCGACTGGAGCGCCGCGGAGCTGGAGCCCTGTTGGATATTCTGGATATCCCACTTTCTCGCTTTAAAGCTTCCAGCAGCAGAACATGGACGCGCTAGTGTTTAAGGGAGGGTCTCAAAAGAGCGAAGCTTTGAAGGTCGTGGTGGCTGTAGTGGTTGTTCAGGCTGTAGTGCTTATTCAGGCTGTAGTGGTTGTTCAGGCTGTAGTGCTTATTCAGGCTGTAGTGGTTATTCTGGCTGTAGTGGTTATTCAGGCTGCAGTGTTTATTCAGGCTGTAGTGCTTATTCAGGCTGTAGTGTTTATTCAGGCTGTAGTGCTTGTTCAGGCTGTAGTGGTTATTCAGGCTGTAGTGGTTATTCTGGCTGTAGTGGTTATTCAGGCTGTAGTGCTTATTCAGGCTGTAGTGCTTATTCAGGCTGTAGTGCTTGTTTATGACTGTAGTGCTTGTTTATGGCTGTAGTGGTTATTCAGGCTGTAGTGTTTATTCAGGCTGTAGTGCTTATTCAGACTGTAGTGCTTATTCAGGTTGTAGTGGTTATTCAGGCTGTAGTGCTTGTTTATGGCTGTAGTGCTTATTCAGGCTGTAGTGGTTATTCTGGCTGTAGTGGTTATTCTGGCTGTAGTGGTTATTCAGGCTGTAGTGCTTATTCAGGCTGTAGTGCTTATTCAGGCTGTAGTGGTTATTCTGGCTGTAGTGGTTATTCAGGCTGTAGTGCTTATTCAGGCTGTAGTGGTTATTCTGGCTGTAGTGCTTATTCAGGCTGTAGTGCTTATTCAGGCTGTAGTGGTTATTCAGGCTGTAGTGCTTATTCAGGCTGTAGTGGTTATTCAGGCTGTAGTGCTTATTCAGGCTGTAGTGCTTGTTCAGGCTGTAGTGCTTATTCAGGCTGTAGTGGTTATTCTGGCTGTAGTGGTTATTCAGGCTGTAGTGCTTATTCAGGCTGTAGTGGTTATTCTGGCTGTAGTGCTTATTCAGGCTGTAGTGCTTATTCAGGCTGTAGTGGTTATTCAGGCTGTAGTGCTTATTCAGGCTGTAGTGGTTATTCAGGCTGTAGTGCTTATTCAGGCTGTAGTGCTTGTTCAGGCTGTAGTGCTTGTTTATGGCTGTAGTGCTTGTTTATGGCTGTAGTGCTTATTCAGGCTGTAGTGGTTATTCAGGCTGTAGTGCTTATTCAGGCTGTAGTGCTTGTTCAGGCTGTAGTGCTTGTTTATGGCTGTAGTGCTTATTCAGGCTGTAGTGGTTATTCTGGCTGTAGTGGTTATTCAAGCTGTAGTGGTTATTCAGGCTGTAGTGGTTATTCAGGCTGTAGTACTTATTCAGGCTGTGGTGCTTGTTTATGGCTGTAGTGCTTGTTTATGGCTGTAGTGCTTATTCTGGCTGTAGTGGTTATTCAAGCTGTAGTGGTTATTCCGGCTGTAGTGGTTATTCAGGCTGTAGTGCTTATTCAGGCTGTAGTGCTTGTTTATGGCTGTAGTGCTTGTTTATGGCTGTAGTGCTTATTCATGCTGTAGTGGTTATTCAGGCTGTAGTGGTTATTCAGGCTGTAGTGTTTATTCAGGCTGTAGTGCTTGTTTATGGCTGTAGTGCTTGTTTATGGCTGTAGTGCTTATTCATGCTGTAGTGGTTATTCAGGCTGTAGTGGTTATTCAGGCTGTAGTGCTTATTCAGGCTGTAGTGCTTATTCAGACTGTAGTGCTTATTCAGGCTGTAGTGGTTATTCAGGCTGTAGTGCTTGTTTATGGCTGTAGTGCTTGTTCAGGCTGTAGTGTTTATTCAGGCTGTAGTGGTTATTCAGGCTGTAGTGGTTATTCAGGCTGTAGTGGTTATTCAAGCTGTAGTGCTTATTCAGACTGTAGTGCTTATTCAGGCTGTAGTGGTTATTCAGGCTGTAGTGCTTGTTTATGGCTGTAGTGCTTGTTCAGGCTGTGATGGTTATTCAGGCTGTAGTGCTTATTCAGGCTGTAGTGCTTATTCAGGCTGTAGTGCTTGTTTATGGCTGCAGTCATGCATTTAAAAATGAATGAATGCCAAAAATAAAATAAAATCAGCATTTACTACAGAGGGGCTACTACACATTAAATATAAATGGATACAATCATAAGTATTACATTTACAATATAAAATGAATGCCTGAAATAAAAAAAAGTTACCTATTAATGGTTTATTTTTTTTACTTCATTTCACATATATGTAGTACAAGTTTTTAAAAGAGAGCAATTAGTATAGTACACTATTATTAAAAAAATTTAACAAGGTAAACATCTACCAGTATTTTGTAGTATGTACTTATAGAGGATGACAGACCCACAGGCCCACTACAGATAAACACAGTGAAAATCTACAAAACCACACTGGAGCACTTGACTGTAATAGGTACACAAGTCATAGAGCATGGACAAAATAATAGTACTTTTAAATTTAAAATTAATACTAAAAATAAAAGTTGTTCTTTACAAGTTTATCTTTTAATGCCATATAGCATAGATACAGCAATGAGTTTTAAAACACAGTCATTAGTAAATATTACTTTTTAAATTATTACTAGATCAACAAGGTGAATTTTTTATATTATTTTAAGATTGTAGGAGCTCCCTAGTGTGATGTCTGATCCACTACTAATTACTAAGATAAGATAAGATAAGATAAGGTAATCATTTTGTGGTCCCACAGTGGGGGAAATTCACAGAGTTACATCAGCAAAGGGTTAACAAGGCACTCGGTACAAAAATTGATTATTAAATAGTACAGTATATACAATATAAATAATTAAAAGTCAAGAACTCTTAAGAATATGTTTACAAATAATTGCACGTTGCACTGGAACACTGAAACACTGTAATAGTTGTCTAAGTCATATAGTGTGGATACAGTAATATGTTTACATTTAAAATGTAAAATTAATACTAAAAGTTACCTTGTTATGTTTTACATTTTATTATATATATATTTTTCATTTTATTATAATATAAAAATCAACAAAACAACACTGGAACATTTGACAGTAATAGGTTCATAAGCAATACAGCTTGAATACAGTAATACCAATGTTACATTTAAAATCAAAACTGAAAATCATCCAATTAAAATATGGCAAAATCAACAAAGTTACACTGGAACACTCAGCTGTAATTGGTATCTAAGTCATATAGCATGGATACAGTAATATGTTTACATAAAACTCATTAAAAGGTAGTAATTCACACATTTTACATATAAAATTATTACTAAAATCAACCAAATAAAACTTTTAACATTATTTTAAGATTGGAGTAGGTTTCTATGAGGACAACTAACTCACTACTGACAAAAACATGTTCACAAATTATGAAAACATAAATAAATTTGCCATTTAAATTTAAAATGAATACTAGAAATCAACAAAAGTACCTTTAACAGTTTACCTGTTAGTGTCATACAGAATTGATACTGTACTAATTTTAAAAAGATTTGACTTTCAAATTGTTACTAAAATCAACAAAGTAAACTCCTAAGATGATTTAAGGTTGAAGACGACTGACTTACCATGGAAGAATACAGTAAATAAATTAAAATGATACTAAAACCAACACTCAAACACTTGGTTGTGATAGTCACATAGTTATTACATAACCATAAAACATGAATACAATAATATATTTTTAATTTTATATAATAACTGACATACTACAGGTGAGGTATAGGCAGTCACAGAGCATGGAGGCAGTAACACATTGACAATTATAAATTAATACTAAACATTAACATGATTATAGACTTACTAGTGATGACCACAGTAAACTAATTAAAAAATGCTAAAAATCAACACATAGTAGGGACTTAATCTAGCATGGATAAAGTAATATATTAAAAATACAGCACGAACACAGCTGAAACACAGCAATCTTCATGTGCAACCACTTCAAATGTTTTATCACTTTTATCAGTGCTGACGTGAACCGGTGCTACTACTGGCAGCTTTTTATAGTTCTGATGTTTCAAGCTTTACGTTGCAGTATATCTAACTGACAGTGTAACGTTATCAGGTCACTAATGTCTGCCTTTGTTTTTAAACCCCTTCAGTGTCACTGCAACAGCGTCCTGTGAGCAGCGTCCTGTGTCCACTGATAAAGAACTAGAGACACAAACTGTGCAGCAGCAGATGATCTACTATCTATGACTTTACATCTACACGGTGGTCTACCCATTGGTGTAGCCGAAACTGTTTAGTTTGTAAATGTACCTTTATTTGGATTTTACTAATAAATCCAAAATAACCTGAAGCACAAATGTTATATTTTGTTTATTAATTTATAGTTTACTGTAATTCCACAAATGTTGTTCTACATTACTATACATACAGTGATTTACTACCTTACCTACAGTGGAATCAGCTTCTAGGTAGTATTTTAGTGGATAGGGTGGGCTTTGAATGTCTAATAGAGTGGACAATGAGTGGACACAAAACTACAGCAGCATTGCTGTGTCTGACCCACTTGTACCCGCCTAAAACACACTAACACACCACCACCATCACTGCAGTGCTGAGAACGTATACAGAGAATCAGATGAACTACAGTATAAAAACTAAAAACATATACTACAACAGGGCGGTGGCTTTAGTGTTATGGTTTATTTAAGATATGACTGGAAAATTGGTTTAAATGATCTTTAATGATGAGCAATTCTTATCCTACACATCCGATATTCAGATAAACATGATCAGGTAGGGATTTCATTCTCAAAGGAATGGATTATGAGCACTGATGCTTTAAAAGGATCCACTGGCCTGTAGTAACTTTTGCACAGGAACTCAAACCTGCATGAATAGTGATGGGGACTTAATGCTCGCCTAACATGAACATTGGGAGGAGATGTTTGGATGCATGTCCCGTTCACTGCGACAAGCAGGTACGGTTTGCTGTATGGACCCTTTCCCTCTGTGTGCAACACGGCCGGTATGGAGTCGGAATACTAATATCGCTACATGGAAGCCAACACTGCTGCACATTGGACATCATAGGAGAGGAAACCTCACTAAACCCCCCATGCAAACCAACAAGCTTCATCAAAAGTGTGGTAGTTTAGATGCCTTGGTAGTTTTAGACCACAGTTTAAAGTTTAATAGTTTGTTTTTTATGTTATTTTCTTTTTCAGCCAGTCGTGTAGGGAGCACGCACCAAGCTCTATTGCTAGAAGTATTCGCTCATCTGCTTTCTTTACATATGAACTTAAGTGACATCCCATTCTTAATCCATAGAGTTTAATATGATGTCGGCCCAACCTTTGCAGCTTTAACAGCTCACCTACGTCTCTATGGAGCTTGCTTTGTTGGTGACCTCTGTGCACTATGCACCTCAGCAGCCGTTTTACTGTCGTTCCCAGTCACTTCCACTTTGTTATAACACCACTGACAGTCCACTGTGGAATATTTAGTAGTGAGGAAACTTCACCACTGGACTTGTTGCACAGGTGATGTCCTATCACGCTACCACGCTGGAGTTCACTGAGCTTCTGAGAGCGACCCAGTCTTTCACTAATGTGTGTAGAGGTAGTCTGCATGACTAGGTACTTGGTTTCATACACCTGTGGTCATGCAAGTGATTGGAACACCTGAATTTAATGATTTGTATGGGTGAGTAAATACATTTGGACAATACAGTGTATCCCCCCCCATTACCAACCATATCATTCAGAAGATGTTTCAGGAAGGCCGTTAACTTTTCCTATAGAGAAAAAACAGATTATACCAGAGATCCTTATATGGGCATGAGACTGTCTGCTGTCTATGTCCTTGCAGGTGGGTGTGTTTTTGTTGCAGTCTGATTTCAGAATCACCCTATAATATCCCAGAAACATCCCTTTCCTGGTAAAAAGTTTATAGTTCTTTGCCACACAGACCACACCAAGACAATAGGCAAAACATCTAAATGCCTTTAGTCCAGTCACTGCTGTGTGTGTGTGTGTGTGTGTGTGTGTGTATATCTCTCTCCTGTTTACTCAGGGATGCAGCAGAGCACAGAGATTACAGCTGTTACTCAAGCCTGCCTCATACATACACACTGATACACCCTCAGACCTGTTCCTGTAAACACACTGTGCACACACACGCCCCCACATCCCAGCACACAGACACACACAGCAGCAATACTCTACAAACTTTGGCACTGATGAGTTACTTAATGTGAGTAAACATATTCCAGTCTGTAAAGGTTCCTGAAGCTTTATTGTAATAATGTACTAAATATGTATATACATTTGGTGGGGTGTTGGTGATGGTGGTTCTTTGAATCAGCATTCGACTCCAGAGTCCTGGGGGCACTACCCCACTTCTGACACCAGTGTAGCATCAAGACAGCGTATAATATGGAAAACATCACAAACGCTTTTTACTGAACAGCAGCAGGGGTTAATCAACTCTCAGCACTAGCTGACACAGCTGGGCAGCAGAAGGTGACCTCCAATCATACACTCTCCATCTTATTTATGTACCGAACACAACATTAAAGTTTCCCCAAGCTTATTTGTGGTGGGTCCCAGGAGTCCCCTTGCATAGTCGCTCCCATAGCAGCGTGTCTAGTGGCAGGTCACTACAATTGAATGGCAATAGTGAATATCCTGGGAAGACGTGTGCTTTAGTTCAAGCTTTGGAAGTCCTACTCTTTTTTTGATTCAATCATCAGACACAGCCAATGGGCAGTACCATATTTCCACCAGAGAGGTCTCCAAATCCCCCAGATCTTACTAAGTGCAGCTTTAAGTGTCCAAGCACTGGAAAACAGAAGTGTCTAAGATATCTAAGATTTTCGGACAGCCACTTTTATCTGTGGGCACCATAAGAGTAAGTGCTGCCTCACTATTTTCAAGTCCAAGTGTAAGCACTTCTATCTGATCAGTTTTCTTGTCATCCAAGGTCTTTTCTTGCCCTCCTGTCCTAACAAGTGTTGTAGGAAGACTGACCATCAGGGCCTCCTCCTCCTCACCTGACACCAACCTGTTCTCCTCTTCATTCTTACCATCTGCTACACCCTCTATTGCATCACTGTTCATCCAGATGTACCAGCATTGGGATATGATGGGACGTTTCAGTTCACTCCCACTTTTTACACACTCAGTCAGGGACTGCCTCTACCTGTGCAGTTTCTAAAGCTTTTACCATCCAGACTTCAATCAGATGTTCTCTCAGCTTTTATTCTGAGTTCAGCTTAATAACCTGTAAATAATGTTTGACCAGAGGAGGACGGGTTGTCCCTTGTGAGTCTTGGTTCCTACCAAGGTTTCTTTCCCCAGTCTTGAGGGAGTTTTTCCTTACCATCCGTTGCCTCTGGCTTGCTCAAAAAGCTGCTTTGTGACAACACTGTTGTAGAAAGTGCTATACAAATAAACTCAAACCGAAATTTCAAAACATAATAGTAAGAAAATCTCTTTTACACACTTTATACAAAGGAAAACGCTACTATCATCTAATCTTTCACAACACAATCATTTCCAAATGTCCTCATTTAATGTCGAATCTGATTAAGGAAATCTCCCCAATTTAAGAATTACCCCAACATGCCATCACTCGTGCAAAGCAGAAACTGGGTTGCCAGTTTGAAAAAAGCTCCTTAACGAAATATTGATTGACAGATATACTAGATATATACTAGAATTGTTCCGTCATGTTTGACTCAAATCACAGACTAGCTTTCATTAGAAATGATGGCAGTCAGCCCGGAGAGACCTACCTGAGTAGACTACGTGTCTGGATCATCCCATCCCCACACACACTTCCCACCCTCGCTCGAGGCTCTGCTACATGCCATGCTCGGCTCACACACGCCACAGGACTGGGTAATACACATCTCTCGCTGTGGCTCGCTTAATTAGACGTGGAGCTCAGCTGGAAGATAAAGCCTGTATTGTTTTCTGCAGGTGTATTCAGGAATGCCCGAGGTGAAGAATGTCCTCGTTCTGTCAGAGCTAACATCATCACTGCTCCTCTGATTGGTTGGAACACATTTTTTGATTTGTCAACAAGTCAGGAGAAAAGCCTCTGACTGGATGACAAATCAGCAAATACTGCTTCTAATTGGTTGACAAATCAGCAATACAGCCTGTGATTGGTTGAGAATTCGGGAATACAGCTTCTTACTGGATCAGAAGACAGCCATACAGTCTCTGATTGGTCATCTAGTCAGGAACATAGTCTCTAATTGGTGGACAGCAATACAGCCTGTTATTGGTCAACAAGTCACCAATACAGCCTCTGATCAGATGACAAGTCAACCATACAACCTCTGATTGGATGACAAGTCAGCAACACAGCCTCTGATTGGTCAACAAGTCAGGAACATAGCCCAGATTGGTCGACAAGTCAGCAATATAGCCACTAATTGATCAACAAATCAGCCGTACAGCCTCTGATTGGTGGACAAGTCAGCCATACAGCCTCTTATTGGTGGACAAGTCAGCAATACAGCCTCTGATTGGTCAATAAGTCACCAATACAGCCTTTGATCGGATGACAAGTCAGCCGTGCAAGCTCTGATCGGATGAAAAGTCAGCAACACAGCCTCTGTCAGGAACATAGCCCAGATTGGTCGACAAGTCAGCAATACAGCCTGTGATTGGATATATATATATATATATATATATATATATATATATATATATATATATATATATATATATATATATATAGAGAGAGAGAGAGAGAGAGAGAGAGAGAGAGAACAGAACTAGCCACATGTGTTTTTGTACACAGCGGAATTTGACCTCCGCATTTAACCCATCCGTGCAGTGAAACACCCACATATACACACACTAGTGAACACACACTAGGGGGCAGTGAGCACACGTGCCCGGAGCGGTGGGCAGCCCTATCCACAGTGCCCGGGGAACAGTTGGGGGTTAGGTGGCTTGCTCAAGGGCACCTCAGTCGTGGCCTGGGGGATCCCGAGGCTCGAACCAGCGAACTTCCGGTCACAAGACCGGGTCCCTATCCTTCAGGCCATGAGTGACTGCCTAATATAAATATATTAATTGTTATTCAGTGATATTACTATTTTATTTATAATAAGAAGCAATTAAAGTCATGGAAATCGTGACATGGCCTGGGATGTCTGTGTGCAATAAACCTTTGAACAAAAGCAAATCTGTAAAGCAAGTAACTGGAAAGGTAGGGGTATCTAACTGTCCCAGAGAGCCCCAGCCATGCATAGATTACTCAACATCTTTATTGACTGGTTTACCCAAAGACGTTTTCCCAACATATATTGATCTAAAGTAATGTTTTCTTACTTTTCTTGCTTTCTGAATTCAGCTCACCAAGGCCTCCATAACAGGCTGGTGAGCTGAATCAGGTGTGTAAACTCTATAGAGCTGTGGTCCTCCATGGTTGGAGTTTAAAACCCCAAGTTAGAGGATCACAAGGGGTGAGAAGAACAGGTCGGTGTGTTTGTTTCACCTATATGGAGTTTCTGGAGAGTCCAGTGCTTGAACGCACTCCCACTGTTTGAGCAGAAGATTTGAGCGCTCTGCTGAACTTTGACCAGAGATACGCAAACATTTGCTTCCTAAAAGTGCACTGGCAGCACATTTCTCACGTGTAAAAACCTGCAGATGTCTGCCTACAGCTGTGAGGTCTCCTCCCAGAGATAAACAGGCCTAGCCAATTTGCTGAGGCCCTACTTTCCTCAAATACACACAATGCAGGGCAGAGGTGTGGACATCTGGTTTAACCACAGACGTTGGCAGTACTGTCATCTTACTAGAGATAGCAGTTTATGTCAAATCCCTTTGACTATCAATGCCACCATTAGTGTATTCATAAGTAAAAGAGCTGCAATTGACTAAAGCTCAAGGGCGTAGGCTTGGGTTTGACATTGGGGGGGACACATTTGCAAATATGAATCAAAGCCCAACCTGTCCCCTAAAATATGACCTATAAGCTGATTCCACTGTAGGTAGTAAATCACTGTACGTGTAGTGACATAGAACAACATTTGTGGAATTACAGTAAATTACAAATAAATAAACAAAATATAACATTATCTGTACGTCTGTTTATTATTAGATAAATCCAATTAAAGATCACTTTACAAACTAAACAAGATACTCCACATTACATGGTACTGTCAGAAAACTTACATGTCTGGATTATATACATATACAACCAAAAAGTAATTTTTTTCTTTGCCAACATAATTAAATAAAAGTATATTAAAGTTTCCTGACTAGACAAGAATAACATTAAGGCTGTTTCAGAGTGTTTTCTGACAAATATAACTGTTAGCTAACCCAAACCCTCCTAGTCTGTTACCATAACAACATATTATACAAAAGCCTTTTTAATTGCAGTATATTGTAGTGTTGTTAGCTGTCCACATGTTGGGCATGCTCCCAGTTCTCGTTTTCTTTTTAAAAGAGCCGGTATTTTGAGTGAGTTCAATAAATCTCTGAAATTAGTAATATTCCTGCATCTGGTTTGTTTACTTTGTTGTGATATATTGTCACCGTTGTTATTCCTTGCTCTCATCACTGACCTCGCGTTTAAAGGTGGCGCAAGCTACCCGACGCTTCAGCGAGACAAGACTTCTCAACACAAGCCTTAACAAAGTGAAAGACCCAGAACACCTGACAACCAGAGCCTGTTGCTTACAACAACACGTACTTTTAAAATAAAGTTCTTTAAAAACAGTTTTTCTGTAGTTTAATATTTGGGTTGGACAAATCAACCTGTTTCTAATATTGGGTGGGACACGTTCCCCCCCCACCGCCCCCGGTTCCTACACCAATGCTAAAGCTCGTAACTTTTTTAGACCTCCAACCACGGCATGCCAAAGAAAACACCCCCCCCACCCCCAACCAGAATTTCCTATATAAGTTCATCATGTTACATTGTATCAACATGGAGGCTCATACCATTACCAATAATACAGTACAGTTGTTTTCAATGATAATCACTTAGTGGGACTAGTCCCCTCTAGCCAATCATCATGCCCTGGTAAACCAACCACTTCTATATATGCTTCTATATTAGACAGCAGCAAAAATAAATAAATAAATAAATAAATAAATAAATAAATAAATAAATAAATAAATAAATAAATAAATAAATAAATAAATAAAGCAAAACTGGGTTATAAAGTTAAAGCTGGGTTTCGAAATTCAATGCTTTTATGGCTCTGACTGAATAACTTGAGTACTAACAAGTATCAAAGCATTCAGGACGCTAGCTTCAGCTAAGAAGATGACGTGGGACCCACAGCACTTTATTATAAGAGGCTGAGCACTGGAGCAGAGGGACAGAGCCCTGAGGTCTGTGGACATTGCCAACACTTGCCATCAAGGGAGGGGACAAGTGCTGTGCCTCTGTGTGCCCCAGGGACTCTGCTCAGACTCTGCTCAGACTTCCTTGTAGCACAGGTCTACCTCAGACCACCGTGGAGTGCTGTCCCACTACTGACACCACTGGTGTAGAGTAAGGGGGAGGCCATGATTCTGCTATGAGCAGTGCTCTTTTATTCAACGCCAGCAGAAAGGCACATACTCACATATACAGGAGGGGTCACCACCAGCCATAGATTTCATTCACCTGACCCCCTGACCCCCTTGTTACAACCTGGTCTAGGATCAGGCCGTAACAGAAATTGAGAGTAGGTTCTCTCCTCTGACCTCTGACTAGACTAAACACCGGACACTGTTCAAAACCAGAAAACTGTTTATTTTTAAGAAATGAGTAAAAGATGGGACAGTGGCTTCAGGGACGGGTAAACGCCAAAATAACAAACAAAACAACAAAAGAAAAGAAAACTAACTAAACTTAAACAAAATAAACAAAAATACACAAAACTACCCCTAACACCCTACAATAAACAGGGTAAGGGTAGATAAACAAAAGGCACCTGTCCCTACGACCCACAGAGATTTTATAGAATCCAACAAATGAAGTGGAGAGGGTCCGGCTGGTCTGGACAGGAGTTCTTCCCGGTCAGGTCAAAGGAGAGCTCCCTGAGCGTCTTCCAAGATGGCCTCTTGATGACCTTTTATAATCACAAGGTGCCCCCTAGTGGTCAGTCGTGGACCTGCACACTGTGTCACAGAAAACACACACAACAACAGGGCGGCCAACAGACATAAACTTAGGCCAGGTGTCATAACACCCTCACCCCCTTCCCCAAACCCAGATCCCAGAAGAACATATTATTTGTTCTTCATTTTTAGCAGGCCTATCTAGAGAAACAAATTGCCCTCATTGCGCCCTCTTGTGTTCAGTTCTAAAGCATTCCTAAATTTAAAAGAAAATGCTGCCTATTCAAGTAGGAGCTCTTTCTAATAGGAATTGAATCAATGTTTGATTGCCACTGATAATGGCACTACTTTAATTCAGCACCTTGTGGTTTTAACCTTTCTTTTGATTGTAAGTCATCTTACACTGTTAAACCCCAACACAAAACGTATGAAGCTATTTATGAGCCAAACTTGACAAACAGCCTTAGTTTTACAACTAGGTTGCTTCTTCGATATGAGCTGAGCAGAACTCTTAGATCGTTAGGAAATAGTCAGTTAGTCCTTCCTAAGGTAAAGACTAAACATGGGGAAGCAGTGTTTAGTTAAGGTGCTGCTGTTAAATTGAATCGGTTGAGTGAGAGTATTAGAAGAGCCCCAACACTGGACACCTTTAAATCCAGACTGAAAACAGTTTAAAACTCTTACTCTTACTGAACTGTTAGTTATTCATTTTAAACCTCTTTCTTTATTTTTTATGTTTCATTTTCATTTCTTGTAAATATTTTCTCAGCACACAGTCCAACAGCACTTTTAAACCTTATTCTTATTTCCTACTTCTTGCTTGCTATAACCATCTGAGAGCTTTACACTCAAGAAAAACAGCCTCAGCGTATTTATTTCTTTTAAATGATTTTTTTTAATGCTTTGTTTCTTATTTCTTTATTTCTGTAAAGCACTTTGAGTTGCCAATGTGTATGAAACGTGCTATACAAATAAACTTGCCTTGCCTTGCCTTCTATTTAGGGGCTTTCTTTTACTTCACATGGGGGAGCGTGCCACCCCCCAACCCCACCCAGTAATGTACTGACCCACCATTCATAAATCCTTAGTGATGTCCTTGGTATGTGGTTTGGGACAGAGCATTTCATTCCAAGTCAAATGCCTAATGCAAGCCCTGTTTCTGTTCATCAAGACTAAAAAGGGACTCCTTTTTAAATGGTGGAGCTACGCCCTCTAGAGGTGAATGGTAGGAATGCATGCATTCATTCATAGTACTAGGTTACTCCTTAAAGAGGCAGTTCAGGGGGAAATCTGATTGGTGCAGTTTTCTCTTGCCACAAACGTATTTGCTCAGTCGAGGTATGTTTGGTGTCTGAACTTTGCTTCTTCACTGTTGCCCTGGATTTCTAAGGCAAATGTATCTAAAGACTAATGCAAGCTTGGAACCACCAGGTTGCCTCAAACAAACGCTTGTTAAATAATCAACAAAAACAAATAAAAACAACTAAAAAAAACCAAATAAAAACAATTCAAATTGACCTGCTTATGTGGTTTTGGACAGTAAATGACACATGATGTGTACAAATGGACAAAATGAAGTCTTGGTTATGGCTGCTGTTACTGTTTTAGGCTATGAGACATATTTGTCTGGATGTTGTATGGATGATGTTTCTACAGTAAACATGTAAGCAAGTTTATTTAAGATGACTTTACATACTGTTGCATTTTAAAGCAAGTGTCTGATGATTTATGACAGTTAGCACAATGCTTATTGGCAAGGGATCCATTACTTGCTGACTGGTGTTGCTTTGTTTGTTAGCCAAACGTCAACAGTCTGATCGTAGTTCACATGTACTTGTACTGCAGAGGTGGTGCGGATGGAAGTCTACTTAGCTTGGCCAATTGTGTTAGAGGAATTACAGTGAAACCGTATCTACGACAGCACAGTTAACTTTACCCAGAATGAGCAGTTTGTAGAAGTGAAAACATAATTTTCCACTCTTTTTAGATGTCTCTCTCTCTCTCTCTCTCTCTCTCTCTCTCTCTCTCTCTCTCTCTGCCTCTAAGTTGTTTTCACTGTTGCCGTTCTTATCATTTGACTGATATTGATGGCTGCAGCCGCAGCATGTGGCAACATGACCCTGGAACATCCTTACACGACTCACATTCTCCTCCAACTCGGTCATGAAGTGGCCCAACACTCTGCATTTGTGTTTGTGTTTGTGCATGTATACAGTACAACTGATTAGCAAACTTGCAGTGATGTCATCATTTCCAACATTAACCTACTTGCGTGTTTGCTCATTTCTCCATCAGTGCTGGCCTACATTGCATTTCATTAGAGGAGCATCATTACCACATAACACAGTAAAGCTGGACCACATAAACGCTTTAATTAACATATACACTCTCAGTGAAGAGCTAACATGACAAATATGCTCAGACAATGACTAAGTGCTCATGACAGTTATAGGAATGATAATGACAGTTATAGTAATGGTGATAATTGCAGTTATGGTAATGGTAATAATTACAATTATAGTAATGGTAATAATGACAGTTATGATTATGATAATGATAATGACAGTTATGGTAATGGTAATGATAATGACTGTTATGGTAATGGTAATAATAATGACAATTGTGGTAATGGTGATAAATACAGTTGTAGTAATGGTGATAATGACAGTTATGGTAATGATAATGACAGTTATGGCATTGGTAATAATAATGACTGTTATTGTAAAGGTGATAATAATGACATGTATGGTAATGGTGATAATGACAGTTATGGTTATGGTGATAATTACAGTTATGGTTATGGTGATAATGACAGTTATGGTTATGGTGATAATGACAGTTATGGTTATGTGATAATTACAGTTATGGTAATGGTGATAATGACAGTTATGGTTATGGTGATAAAAATGACATGTATGGTAATGGTGATAATAATGACAGTTATGGTAATGGTGATAATGATAGTAATGTAATGGTGATAATAATGACAGTTATGGTAATGGTGATAATGGTAGTTATGGTAATGGTGATAATGATAGTTATGGTAATGATGATAATGGTAGTTATGGTAATGGTGATAATAATGACAGTTATAGTAATGGTGATAATAATGACAGTTATGGTAATGATGATAATGATAGTTATGGTAATGGTGATAATAATGACAGTTATAGTAATGGTGATGATAATGACAGTTATGGTAATGATGATAATGATAGTTATGACAATGGTGATGATAATGGCAGCTATGGTAATGGTGATAATAAAGACAGTTATGGTAATGGTAATGATAATGACAGTTACGGTAATGGTGATAATGGTAGTTATGGTAATGGTGATAATGACAGTTATGGTAATGGTGATACTAATGACAGTTACGGTAATGGTGATAATGATAGTTATGGTAATGGTGATAATAATGACAGTTACGGTAATGGTGATAATAACAGTTACGGTAATGGTGATAATGACAGTTATGGTAATGGTGATAATAATGACAGTTATGGTAATGGTGATAATGATAGTTATGGTAATGGTGATAATAATGACAGTTACGGTAATGGTGATAATGGTAGTTATGGTAATGGTGATAATAATGACAGTTACGGTAATGGTGATAGTGATAGTTATGGCAATGGTGATGATAATAATGGTAGTTATGGCAATGGTGATAATAATGACAGTTACGGTAATGGTGATAATGACAGTTATGGTAATGGTGATAATAATGACAGTTACGGTAATGGTGATAATGAAAGTTATGGTAATGGTGATGATAATGGCAGCTATGGTAATGGTGATCATAATGGCAGTTATGGTAATGGTGATAAGGACAGTTACGGTAATGGTGATAATGAAAGTTATGGTAATGGTGATGATAATGGCAGCTATGGTAATGGTGATCATAATGGCAGTTATGGTAATGGTGATAAGGACAGTTATGGTAATGGTGATAATAATGACAGCTATGGTCTTGGTTATGGCTGCTGTTACTGTTTTAGGCTATGAGACATATTTGTCTGGATGTTGTATGGATGATGTTTCTACAGTAAACATGTAAGCAAGTTTATTTGAGATGACTTTACATCCTGTTGCATTTTAAAGCAAGTGTCTGATGATTTATGACAGTTAGCACAATGCTTATTGGCGAGGGATCCATTATTTGTTGACTGGTGTTGCTTTGTTTGTTAGCCCATCGTCAACAGTCTGATCGTAGTTCACATGTACTTGTACTGCAGAGGTTGTGCGGATGGAAGTCTACTTATCATGCAGTGACTTGAAACCTGTTTGGCGGTAAAAGGTCACTACAGTGATGACAATGAAAACAGTTAGATAAGGATGATGAAAAATAGTTATGATAAAGATCATCATGAAAAAAGCAGAAATGGAAATGATAACGATGACAGTTACAGTATTGCTGCTGCTACTGACGATGTTTATGTGGTGTTAATGATGAAGAAGACTGTTATAGTGATGATGGTAATGATGATTATTATAATGATGACCATCAAGACAGTTATGTTAATGGTAATGATGGAGAGGCCAGTTACAACAATGATAATAATGATAAAAATGATGTTGTCATGATGATGACAATGATGACAATGATGATGATGATGATTATGAAAGTACTGTTGAGGATGAAGATGATGACATCTGTGGTAATGACGATGATGACGTTAAAAGTACCACTTATGGTATGGTGATGATAATAAAGATGGCAGTTATAGAAATAATGGTAATGGTGATTAAGAAAATTTCAGTACTGGTGATGATGACGGTGTCAGTGTTGATGGTGATGATGAAGGGGAAGATGATGATGGTGTTGATGAGAATTGATATAGTAACAGTACTGGTGGTGATGATGATTATGATGATGACGACAGTGAAGACAGGTGTGGCAATGAAAGCAATGTTGAAGATGGAGGCATTTATGATATTGATGATGATTTTAGAGATATCGTTATGGTAATTATGGTAAAAGCAATAATGAAATTTGGCAATTTGGCCAATGGTGATGATGTCAATGTCAGTTAGGAGGAGAAACATTAGGAGGAGGTAAATGACAGACGAGATAATAATAATAAACATGACAGGAGAGTGACAGGATGACGATGGTAATGGTGATGATGATGACGAAGATGGTAGTTATGGTATGGCGATGATGATGAAGATGAAGTGTATGGTAATCATTGTGTAGGCGATGATGAAAATGACAGTTTGGTAGGTAATGAATGTAATGGTGATGATGAGGATGATAATGATGTTGAAGATACCGGTTGTGGTAATGCTGATGTTGTCGATGAAGAAGAGGAGAATGGCGGTTAAGATGATAATGACGATTGTGAACATGTCAGTTATGATAACGGTGGTGATGATGAGGAGGAGGAGCAGGAGAATGACAGTTACAATCATGATGGTAATGATAATAATGGTAAAGACAATGCTGATGATGATGATGTCAGTGGTGGTATGGTGATGATGATGAGATGACTGTTATGGCAATTATGGTACTGATGGTGATAAAGATGCCAGTCATGGTTATAATGGAAAGGATGAAGATGAAAATGGCAGTTAGGCTGTTACGGTAATGATCCTAATGGTGGGGATGGTGATGGTAATGAGTCCTAAGAACCTCTTAAAGTTGTTTTTGGTTTTTGTGAAGTTGCTCTCATGCGTCACAGGCCTGTTTTTATCTCTAGGTAAGTATGAGGAACGATACATATGCCAGTGGAAAAACCCAGTGTGTGTGTGTATGTGTGTGTGTATGAGAGAGAGAGAGCGAGAGAGGGTGAGAGAGAGAGAAAGAGAGAGAGAGGGGCAGTGTAAGTTCTTATCTCATCCTGTTAGAGCCTGGCAACCCACCACTTTCCCCGCCCACACTGTTTACTTTTCAGTTTAAACATTTACACACACACACACATACATACACACACACATACACACACCCATACACCTGACACAGTCCAAGTCATACACAATCTTCAGACATCTCTGACGCTCCACACTTGCTGTTGATGTAGCTGTGGGGACAGAAGCATGGGACCCCGCACAGCAGGTGAGTCCAAACACACACACACTCACAAACACACACACACACAGATATGAAATATTAAAATTACTTAACAAGAAAAAACACTCAAAGACATACAGTCAAGTATGTACATGTGTTGAATACAATGGCATGACATTACGTCCCGACAGTGATTACATATACAGGAATCATAAGGAATATATATATATATATACAGAGAGAGAGAGAGAGAGAGAGAGAGAGAGGGTCACCCCACTGTACTGACCCGCTGGCAACTGAGCACTTTGGATGCAATGGTTTGAACACTGTTAACAGTAAATGAGCAGGTTAGCAGCCATACAATACCCATTCATTATCATCAATGCTAGCATTTTCAGGCAGACAAGACTGGACTTGTTCCTTGAGGACATTGTAGTGATCACCTCTGTTAGCTCACACATTCATTACAAAACACTGCATAAGGTTAGCATAAGTATGGAGACCACAGGACCCAAACAGTGAAATGTGTAGGACTGGGGTCTTCTAGGACCAGGACTGGACTAAACTAAAGACGCAATTCCAGTAACAATGCTACCATCGCTAATGATACACAAAGCCATATGCTTAAACTTAAACCCAGTAGCTGGCATTACGAAACAATAACTTTACAGGAGAAGGAAAAAACCTGCTCCACTTTTAAAGCAAGTCAAGGTAACCAGACTTTTTCCCTTGCTGTTTTGGACCATTTCTTTTGGTCCATTTGTCATGAAATGTTCATCCAACATAAAAGGCAGCAGTTACTTTCAAATGAGCTGAAAAACTGAAAATGACAAAAATTTGAGGTTTTGTTCCGAGAGCAGTGATATACGAATATCAAGGGAAATATTTCATGTCATATGTAATACTGTGTAGAAATAAGTAGCTACTGTATTTAAAGTACCATGCAGGAGATTTAAGCACCTGAGAACATGTTGATCTGGACAGCTGGGATTTGTTCTAATGCTTATATGGTGCAATTACAAGCACACGTATTATCCAGATATGGCTTGAACTATTTGCTAAGGTGTAAGCTGTTAGTCTTTTCACAGTACTGTACGAAACGCAGTATGTGTATGAAGGTCTCTGTGATAAAGTCATTACATAACTGTACGAGCGGGGGTGCACGCCGTGGATAAATATTAGCCTGTTGATAGCTACAGTGATGAACACTAACTATGGTGCCCTCCACTGAATCATACTGAAACTAAGAGAGCAGAGTCCAGCAGAGAGATGGTCTTTAATATTTCAAGAGATGGCCTTCAACAGTCCAGAGTCAGAAAGTCATTCATGGCAAGCAGTAATAAATTGTACCCTCTCACTCTCAGCTGGGCCATCCAAACAGGAGAAGCTGGTGTCCAGGGGTCGCCATGCCAGCAGCAGTGATGGTTTCCAGGACGAGCCTCCTGTGCTCAGTAACCCAAAGTCAGGTACGTTTGTGTTTCAACACTGGGGATTATTTTAATGTAATTAATTCTCTATAATACGTAATAGAGTAATAATAATAATAGCCCACAATCCAGACAAGCCTGAGCCGCATTCGCTGCTGACAAAATACGATAGTGATGGTGTTCTACATAGAAGCTGTAAGTCTTTGGTCAGGATGATGTGTTTTACACACCCATTTACTTCTTATGATATGATCCTAAAATGAAATGAGCTGTTTTCCTTTTTTGGTGGGCTCATGAATAGTATGCTAAGCTCTGCTCTGACTGGCTGGTTTACAGTGAGACCCAAAAGAGACAAAATCAAGTGAACCTCAGCTGGGCTAGCTTTCCTAAAATAAACATTGTTACTCACTCTGAAGCTTTAAGTCACACAGCATGGCATGGGTTAGATTTCTTTCCTTACTTTCCTTAATGCATCTTGCCTTGGCAAGGTCTCTGTGTAATACTAACAGAAGCTGAGATTAGATATTGGTAGGTATAGTGTAGCGTAATGGGTTATACAACTGCCCTCCATGCCATAGACTGGAGTTCAGTTCCCCACCTGGGTAACCACCTCACACTATACCAATAAGAGTATTTGGGCAAGACTTATATCACTACCTTCACCTACCTGAGTACATGTAACTGTAACACTACCTTCACCTACCTGTGTACAGGTAAACTGTAACACTACCTTCACCTACCTGAGTACATGTAACTGTAACACTACCTTCACCTACCTGTGTACAGGTAAACTGTAACACTAACTTCACCTACCTGTGTACAGATAGACTGTAGCACTACCTTCACCTACCTGTGTACATCTGTAAGTCACTCTGGATAAGAACATCTACCAGGTTCATGTAAATGCTGGAGCTTGGATTATGTGATGTGCTGTATGTGTGTACAGATCTGTGTTCATGTGTTTGTTTCCTGTGTCAGTGTTGAAGAGACAGGTGAGTCCAGAGGAGTTGCAGAAACCTGGTGGGAAATACATAAAGAGGACCTTCACTGTGAGTACATATACAGAACTTAGAGTAATCAATCAAAATGTAATCAATCAGCCTGGAAAAGTTTGATGTCTGAAATGTCATCCCTTCTTAAAATAGCTGCCTGCTTGTAGTGTTGATATCAATGAGCGTGACAGGCCGTTCACCCTCTATGCTGCACTCTGCCCCAACTCTGCAGCTGCTACTGAGGCCGACTGGCTACCTGCCAGCTCAGGTTTGCTGCATTGCCTGTTTTCCTGCAGCGCCGGCACGCCAGCCACTTGGCACTCGCACTTTCTCAAGGACCACACATCACACATAGCCTTCCGTCTTCAGTGCTGCACTGACTGCTACGAAGCTTCCACAGCTTATCTTTTGCTGGCACCTCTGCTGTCTAGACCTGCAACGTCATCAGGCTTGGAGACACTGTCTTGGCTGTTGAGCCTCGTCATGCTGTCTCTGTTGCAGACTTTGGGGGGCAGGAACCCACTTCTGACACCAAACATAGCAGCTATGTGAAGGAGGAGACACGGAAGATGCCCTGATTTCTGTACACTGACTGAACAAAACCCACTTGGGTGGTAACCATATCGTCGCTGTCCAATGAAAAACACATATGTCCATTTTTGTTGGTTTTGAGTTTTACACATCATTTGAAAACGCCAATGGTCATTTACGTTGTGGGACCAATAGAAATGCTCCAAAATAGGCTGGAAAAAATTCTGGTTTCATTGACTTACATTGGAAGTAAAGTATGCTTTTGGTCTCTCCTGTAAAGTTGCAATTTTGGAGATTTTTTATTGGACAGCGACGATATGCTCCCACCCCATGGGGACCAAACCCTCACCACCACCCTGTCGGGTACAACAAAATACTTTCTTTAAACTAACCAACAACCTTAACACCATAAAAGCCCCTTTTTCATAGATCAGAAGTGCCTCCCTTGAGCCTCTTCGTGTGGCACCTTTGCATGACCATGCCTCCGAAGCTTCTCAGAGGCGAGGCAGCGCAGCCTGTAGTGATGCTGTTAATTACATTTACATTTATATTTACAGCATTTAGCAGATGCTCTTATCCAGAGCCACTTACATAAGTGCTATGTGTTCAGTCAGAGTATGTATCTCTATTTTGTACAAACAGATTTAAATCAACACTACTTGAGCTCAAACACTGCCATAAACAAGTGCCAGTGCTGATACCTAGAACGAAGACAACAAAATATAAGATTAGACACAGAGCAACACCTAGCAAGACTGGAATACCTACAGAGAACAGAATAAATACAAGACTACATACAGTATAAGTACAATACTTAGCCAGTGCTCCTAGAAGATCAAGTGCAATTATGGTTTATACCAATACTTTAGTAGATTAGTGCTTATAAGTGCTTTACAAAGAGATGGTGGTCTTCAGCCTGCGCTTGAAGACCACGAGAGAGTTCGCTGTTCGGACAGCCAGTGGAAGTTCGTTCCACCATCTGGGTGCCAGGACAGAGAAGCGTCTCATCGCGTGTCTTCCATGAATCTTAAGTGATGGCGGGTCAAGCCGAGCTGTACTTGAAGCGTGAAGCACTCGAGGTGCGGATTACTCTATGACAATGGTCAAAAGTCGATCAGGAGCTTCTAATCACCAAAGCAAAACTATGCAAAACTAACCAATGCAAAACTAAAGAGACAACTTCAGGATAAGACGTGCCTCCTTCGAGCCTTTTCGTGTGGCCCTTTTGCATGGCCATGCCTCTGAAGCTCCTCAGAGGCCTGTGGTGATGCTGTAGGCTACATGAGCTTCTAAACTCCAACGCAACACCAAAGAGACAAACTTCTGACTCCAGACTCTGTCCTGGCTGGTTAACTGGATGTGGTAGGGGGATGTAAATGTGTGTATTTCTGCTGAGCTCTCGTCTTATTCTTCAGAATCTGACTCAAACACTATGCCTGTCTGTAGATTGTTGGTGATGCGGTGGGCTGGGGCTTTGTGGTGAGGGGGAGAAGTCCATGCCACATTCAGGCTGTTGATCCCAGCGGACCTGCGGCTGCGGTCGGAATGAAGGTGAGATACAAAGCACTCTTGGATAAGTGGTTTGGTAAGGAGGAGGAAGGAGTCACAGAATACTCGACTCATTGGGTTGTCCTCGTGTTTCTATGGGCATGATAAGATACTCCCATGGAACCTTCTAGTAAAATCACTCCTGTGGTTTCCTCTAAATCAGTATGTGATATAAATACACTGTAAAAATCAATAACAGTGTCTACGTGATCAAAGTTTCCGGGTTATAAAGAAGTTAATGAATAAACCAAACTTTAAATAAGGAGTTAACAGAGAATAAGACGCAGATTCTTACTATAAGATGTTCAAGGCAGCCTGGTATCTGAAGTTTATACACCGTTTTTTATTCTAAATATACTGCTCAGACCCAACGACACCACTTTAGGTGGTCATTTAACTTGACCTTTGTATTACACTACAGATAAGCGCCAGCGTGACGGAGGCAGTTTTACTGCTACTATAGCTCTGCACAACATCAATAGTATTTTCCAGAACATTGTTTGTGATATCTCTGCCTCCTACGCCTTTAGAGTCTAAACCGGGCTGAACTTTGTGACCCCCTTTAAGGTAGTTTGCTCAAAGTCCATGAAGCCTAAGATCTAAGGAATGTGAATCTGAAGAATGTGTGTGTGTGTGTGTGTATGTGTTCAGGTGTGTCAGTTCGTAGTGTCTGTAAATGGCATCAATGTGCTGGAGATGGACTATCGGACGGTCAGTCACCTCATCCTCACTGGGCCTCGCACTGTCGTCATGGAGGTGATGGAGACAGTGGACTGCTGAAGAATGTAATTGTTCTCAAACTGCAAGGTATTCTGATGGTCTCTGAGGGACTGTAGTCATTGTATCTCATCTGATTAGCTCAGTGGTCGCCAACCCTGGTTCCCGAAGATCTAAAGCAGGGGTATTTAATTAGAGGTCAGTAAGGTCCAGTTAGAGGAGATTTCCTCAGGCCAAGTTTCGGACCATCATCATTTCTAACTTGTGTTATGATTCAGTGGTGTATCCTGTTTACTGAAGTAGTCTAGTATCAACATCTTATACCATCAGCTACTGAAACACCAACACATCACACATACCGTTCAGTGTATTTCAGCATATTTACTGTTTAAATGCTGAACTGAATTAATTATTTATTTAAAAAAAAACAATGCTTTGGAAAAGAGCATCTTAAAGTGTTTATTTATAGAGAAAGTAAATAAAACGTGTATCTTCTTGTTAACTCAGCTTCACAGATTGACATGTTGGTTGTATAGAGTGGTATTCTCCAAAACTAGACGAGCAGGTAAAGACAAGAAAAGCTCCACCTCTTAAAATAAACACAGTCAAAATGAAATCATTCTCAGTAGTTTATCGGTTCAGGTCCGCATTGGACCACGTCTGGGTCTGGATCTGGGTCCGCCTATTAGTGACCCCTGATCTAGAGAGCATCTGATATGCCTGCTACAGCTAATTCAAGGGGAATTTCTCCATAATGTTAACTAAATGTGCTGGCTGGTGAGAGGAACCAGGGGTTGTAACATCTGAAATGCATATATATATATATATATATATATATATATATATATATATATATATATATATATATATATATATATATATATATATATATATAGATATCATTGATCATATACATTGATTTACTATGCAAAACCATTAGGGGACCTACATTCGTGTCTTCTGAGCTTATGTGTACAGTACTGTGCAAAGGTTTTCGGCACCTGGGGACATTATTATATTTAAAAAGCTGTTACTCCAGACAGTAAGCTTTTACTTACTCACTTTATTTATTAAATTTATTAAATATTTAAACAGTATTAATACAGTAAGTAGTGCTTTTACATACGTCAGTGTGTTTATTTAACCCTTTCCAAGCTTCTCCTTCTATAAACAACCCAGTATTATTTACAGTTCTCATCTAATACCTGCTTTGACTGCTCAGTACTTCATTAAGCTAAATCAAGATTGCTGCTGAAGGAACTGAACACATTCATACAATGTCTGGGGCATCCAGGTGAAATCTGGAACTACACTTTGTTCTTCAAACTGGAGTCAAGATATGATCTACTTCTCTCACAATAAGATATTCATGTTACTTTGTATTGTATGTATGATTATTTACATCTGTTCTAATCAGATCTGGTGTTCTTACTGGTTAACATACACTTATTGATCAGATAAAGGCTTTTAGATAATCAGCAAGACTAATTACACAGTACTGTGGTTTATTTTATGTTAAAATCAGCAAACAACCAATAGTTGTGTATAAAAATCAACGCAAGTCTGTTCAGGGGTGCCCAAACTTTTGCATACAGCTGTAAAAGGGTCATAGCGTGTACTGTCCATCGCGGCAGTGTGCAAAAATGCTCACCTTATTAAAGAAAAGAAGGATTCTGCTGTACTGTAGTGCTCACTGACCACTCTTCTGTTCGTGTCAAGCACAGGTCACTCACATGCCCCTGGGCAGACAGAAGGAGCAGAGCCACTGTAGTGCCCACTGACCGCTCTTCTGTTCCCATCAAGCACAGGTCACTCACGCGCCACTGGACAGACAGCCGCAGCAGGTCCCCATTTCCTTTTACCGTCATCTCTGTTACAGTGACATGCTCGTTTGTAACGTTGGTTATAGGAGCTACACTTACAGACTGTAGTTCATCTGATTCTCTGTATACTTTATTACCCTGTTCTTCAATGATCAGGACCCCCACAGGACCACCACAGAGCAGGTACTATTAGGGAGGTGGATCATTCCCAGCACTGCAGTGACACTGATGTGGTGGTGTGGGTGGATCAGACACAGCAGTGCTGCTGCTGGAGTGTTTAAACACTGTGTCCACTTACTGTCCACTCTATTAGACACTCCTACTACTTGCTGGTCCACCTTGTAGATGTAAAGTCAGAGACAGTAGCTCATCTGCTGCTGCACAGTTTGTGTCTCTAGTTCTTCATCAGTGGACACAGGACGCCGCCCACAGGACACTGGTGTCTGGATAGTTTTGGTTGGTGGACGATTCTCAGTCCAGCAGTGACACTGAGGTGTTTAAACACTCTGATCCACTCACACCAGCACAACACACACTAACACACCACCACCACAGCAGTGTCACTGCAGTAATGAGAATGACCCACCTCCCCTTTAATACCTGCTCTGTAGTGGGGGTCCGGATCATTGAAGGGTAAAAGGTGATAAAGGAGGTGATTTTAATATTAGGACTGATTGGTGTATCTGTAAACTGTATATTGTGATATGTGCTCAGACTCACGATGTAGGCTTAACCCTTTAATCACACAGAGCAGTTCGGTGTATGTTTCGTGTTGTAGTTTTGCACTTCTATGTAAACGTGTGTCTCTAGAGCCAGTGTTCTTATGTCGGGCATACAGGGGACACACATCTGATTCATTGAGTGATTCAGTCTTGCTCATTAAACTTTAAATGATCGTTAAACGTGTTATAGAATCTATATATATATATAAACCTGCTGCTTCGAGAAGCGTTTGGAACTCTGTTTGCACTTAAAATAAATGTATTTTTAAAAACTTTACATTGTCTTTATTTGTCCACCTGAACAGCAGTTGTCTCTCAAACATCCAGAGTTTAGTTGTTATAATAAGAGCTTGGTGTAGTGTGTGAACTGGGGTTATACAAAAATATTGAGAATATCAGATATTGAGATATAATGTTTTGTGGATCGAATCTCAATAAGACATTATTGATTTTTAATCAATAGACTATAGGCAGAGAGCTGTGGCAGACAGAGAATCATTTTGATTTAGATAGAAATGTTATAATTCGGGGTTATATGAGAATACAGATAGATAGATAGCTGATGACTGATATAGGGGTCCAGAGTATAACAGTATCTGATAACTGATATAGAGGTCTGTAGTATAACAGTGTCTCACAGTTGATATAGGGGTCCGGAGAAGGCGGGGTACACTATGGACAGGTCACATGGCCAACACACACTTACACCTACAGGTAATTAAGAGTGAGCGATGACCCGGAGAAACCCACTCAAGCACGGGGAAAACATGCACACTCCACACGGAACAGCCCGGACCAGGAATCCAACACAGATCATCTTACTGTGAGGAGACAGTGCTGACCACTACACCACCATACTGACTACTACACCACCGTACTAACCACTACACCACCATACTGACTACTACACCACCATACTAACCACTACACCACCATACTGACTACTACACCACCGTACTAACCACTACACCACCATACTGACTACTACACCACCATACTGACTACTACACCACCGTACTAACCACTACACCACCACACTAACCACTACACCACCATACTAACCACTACACCACCATACTAACCACTACACCACCGTACTAACCACTACACCACCGTACTAACCACTACACCACCATACTGACTACTACACCACCATACTAACCACTACACCACCATACTAACCACTACACCACCATACTGACTACTACACCACCATACTAACCACTACACCACCATACTAACCACTACACCACCATACTGACTACTACACCACCATACTAACCACTACACCACCATACTAACCACTACACCACCATACTGACCACTACACCACCGTACTAACCACTACACCACCATACTGACTACTACACCACCATACTAACCACTACACCACCATACTAACCACTACACCACCATACTAACCACTACACCACCATACTGACTACTACACCACCATACTAACCACTACACCACCATACTGACCACTACACCACCGTACTAACCACTACACCACCATACTGACTACTACACCACCATACTAACCACTACACCACCTTACTAACCACTACACCACTGTACTAATCACTACACCACCGTACTAACCACTACACCACCGTACTAACCACTACACCACCATACTGATCACTACACCACCGTACTAACCACTACACCACCGTACTAACCACTACACCACCGTACTAACCACTACACCACCATACTGATCACTACACCACCGTACTAACCACTACACCACCGTACTAACCACTACACCACCGTACTAACCACTACACCACCATACTAACCACTACACCACCATACTAACCACTACACCACCATACTGACCACTACACCACCATACTGATCACTACACCACCATACTGATCACTACACCACCGTACTAACACTACACCACCATACTAACCACTACACCACCATACTAACCACTACACCACCTTACTAACCACTACACCACCATACTAACCACTACACCACCATACTAACCACTACACCACCATACTAACCACTACACCACCGTAGTAACTACTACACCACCATACTAACCACTACACCACCATACTAACCACTACACCACCGTACTAACCACTACACCACCATACTAACCACTACACCACCGTACTAACCACTACACCACCATACTAACCACTACACCACCATACTGACCACTACACCACCGTACTAACCACTACACCACCGTACTAACCCCTACACCACCTTACTAACCAATACACCACCATACTAACCACTACACCACCATACTAACCACTACACCGCCGTACTAACCACTACACCACCGTACTAACCACTACACCACCATACTAACCACTACACCACCGTACTAACCACTACACCACCATACTAACCACTACACCACCATACTAACCTCTACACCACCGTACTAACCACTATACCACCGAACCTAGGTATAAAGTGCTGTTTTTTTTTGCTATGACATTTAAAAAAAATCCATCATCATGTTTGTAGTATCTCAATATAAGATGAGCTTATTCTGCATACATAGCAGAGGGGTGTCCAGTCTTGTTCGACAGGCCACTTTGCCTGCAGGTTTTTTTGTTTGAACACAGAGGAAGTACATATGACTGGTTGACCAGCTGATTTATTGAGAGGAACTGGATGTACTCACAGCTCACAACCACACCAGGCCTTCATAGATAAGCCTCATGCAGCTAGATCAAAGTTAAACATGTATCATACTGTACTGGTGTTGTGCTCTGTGACAATGTAATATAGTCATAAGAAATATGCTGTGTAGAGGAGCTCTGCAGTAGCTCAAACACTGTACTACTTACTGCACTGAAGCTGATAGAGGTACTGCAGGCCTATAAACACTAGATGGCAGTATAGGCTTTGGTTATATTCACTGTATTTTTATGGGGCAGGGACACTTCAAACTCAGTGAACATCATTTTGGTTATAGGTTTAAGTGGCAACATGTTACTGGGCTGATTCAAGTTTTGACAGTGTTCCCTGTTTCATTCAACAATATTGTCTTCAGAGGATCACATTTATATGAAATACTGCTAGTACTACTACTACTACTACTACTACTACTACTACTACAACAAAAAATAAATAAATAAAAAATAAATAGTAATAATAATAATAATAATAATAATAATAATAATTACTCATTATTAATTATAATCATTATATTTTTCCAGCACTTAACGTAGTGTATATAATGTATGTGGACATTACACATACACTACTGTGCATATATATATATATATATATATATATATATATATATATATATATATATATATATATATATATATATATATATATATATATATATATAGTAACCGTTAATATAACTACTGTTAGACTTTGATGAAAAGATACCCTGACACTGGCCTGCAAGTCCAAGAACCTTCTTTATCACTGTGCAACGCTCACCAATCCTGGACTCTACTTTCATACAGAGTTCAGACAAATTCATTCCGAGTAGTTTGATGTGAAATAGCCCAGGTTTCATCACAATGGTGGTGATGGGAACCAGATGTCTGCAGAGTCTCAAGTTTCTAAAAGCTACCTCATAGAAAATTGTTACACATAATGGTTATAAATACATAGCCTCAGATTTTTGTAGACAATTTTTAATAACATTAGAACAGACGTAAATAATATAAAGACACCTGAAAAAGGACTGAAGTACTGAGCAGTCAAAGCAGGTATTAGATGAGAACTGTAAATAATACTGGGTTGTTTCCACAAGGAGAAGCTTGATAAGGGTTAAATAAACACACTGACATATGCAAAAGAGCTACTTATCAATACTGTTTATATATTTAAAAATAAAAGTGTTTTGCTGAGTAAATAAAAGCTTCCTGTCTGAAAATAATAGCTTTTTAAATATAGTAAATAAAGGTATTTTTTATATATTTTGTAAATATAATATAAAAATATAATTTTAATTATAATAAATATAACGCACCCAATTGTCTAAAACCTTTGCACAGTACTGTATTATTCCAGAAACAAAGCCATAAATATAGAGTAGGACCCTCTTTGTGGCTACTTGTCAGACTATGTCTTAATGGAGCTAGCTTTGTGAACTGTCTCCCTCAAACTCCTGCAGCAAAGCTGGAAGCATTTGGGCCAAAACTGGAGAACCAGTCGTTGATCATTATCCCTCCTCTACCAAACTTTACTGTTGACACTCTGTATCACAATAACAGGACCTTATAAAGTAAAGAATAGCTCCTAGCAATCTTTACTTCCTGTACTCATGGATAGATGCAGGCTGCACTAAGAAGTTTCACCACACAGAACTGAACCTTTAATTGAATTAGTTTTCAACTGATTATTTTCTTTCTACTGCATTCAGTCTTATATTAGGTTATTAAAGCTCTATTCTTATATTTAGACCTATTTACATCAATTACATAATAAATGAGGGGCGGACCCAGGGCGTGACTCTGATGAGGTCAAAAGTTCGAGGTTTAAAAGGATCAGGTTTACATTTTAACCTGTAGCTGCTTTCAGGAGTGTGAAATCAAGCACCATCAGATCATGAACCAGTTTCTACTCTTAAGCCATCAGGACTCCGAACACCTCATAACCGATGGTCCTTCCTTCATCCACCACTTTACCACTTCACCTCCTGCTTCTCTGACATCTATCTATCTATCTATCTATCTATCTATCTATCTATCTATCTATCTATCTATCTCTCTCTATATATATATATATATAGGTATGGTGGTGTAGTGGTTAGAATTGTTGCCTTACGGCATGACAATCTAAGTTGGACTCCCGGTCCGGGCCGTTCTGTGTGGAGTTCTGTGTGGCATGTTCTCCCCGTTCCTCAGGGTGATCGCTCGCTCGCTCTAAATTGTCTGTAGGTGTGTAAGTGTGTCAGCTATCAGACACTGTTATATTCCGGACCTCTGTATCAGTCATCAGACACTGTTATATTCCGGACCTCTATATCAGTCATCAGACACTGTTATACTCCGGACCTCTATATCAGTAATCATACACTGTTATACTGAGACCCCTATATCAGTTATCAGACACTGTTATACTCCAGACCTCTATATCAGTTATCAGACACTGTTATACTCCAGACCTCTATATCAGTTATCAAACACTATTATACTCCAGACCCCTGTATCAGCTATCAGACACTGTTATACTCCAGAACTCTATATCAGTTATCAGACACTGTTATACTCCAGACCTCTATATCAGTTATCAGACACTGTTATACTCCAGACCTCTATATCAGCTATCAGACACTGTTATACTCCAGACCTCTATATCAGCTATCAAACACTGTTATACTCCAGACCCCTATATCAGTTATCAGACACTGTTATACTCCAGACCCCTGTATCAGCTATCAGACACTGTTATACTCCAGAACTCTATATCAGTTATCAGACACTCTTATACTCCAGACCCCTATATCAGCTATCAGACACTGTTATACTAAGACTCCTATATCAGTTATCAGACACTGTTATACTCCAGACCCCTGTATCAGCTATCAGACACTGTTATACTCCAGACCCCTATATCAGCTATCAGACACTGTTATACTAAGACCCCTTTATCAGTTATCAGACACTGTTATACTCCAGACCCCTGTATCAGCTATCAGACACTGTTATACTCCAGACCTCTATATCAGCTATCAGACACTGTTATACTCCAGACCCCTATATCAGCTATCAGGCACTGTTATAGTGGTATACTCCGAACCCCTATATCAGTCATCAGTTATCAGACACTGTTATATTCCGGACCCCTTTATCAGTCATTAGTTATTAGACACTGTTATATTCTGGACCTCCACAGTCCAAACACATGCATGTTAGGTTAATTGGTCACTCTGAATTGCCTGTAGGTGTGAGTGTGTGTGTTGTCCATGCGATGGACTGGCAACTTGTCAATGGTGTACCCCGCCTTCGCCCAATGACGCTGGGATTGGCTCCAGCCTCCCCAGGACCCTGACTAGTGGGATAATAGAAATATGAAGCATTTCTATTGGCCCATTCATCAAATGGCAGCTGCAGCCTTTGAATGATGTACAATAAATAAAAATTGAGAAAAATTTAGATAAATGTTTTTCTTTGGATAGCAACTCCTGTTCTACCTTGTTTCCTGTACCATTTTTATGTTTAAATCCAGTCTCCTGAAACACCAGTGAATGTTGATCATTTCGAGTGTCTGGGTCTCTGATGCTTGGCCCACTTCTGTATCTAACAATGTTTTAAGACTTGGTCATAAGAGAAACATCTCTGTTGATGTTCTCTGGCTTCTCTTTGCCTGATAATTGCAATTATGTGCAATAGTAAGTGTATGCGATCCTGTTGTGTGCTTGTCCACACTTGTACAGAATGTAGGCGCAGAACTCTGTAAATACGGACGAGGAGCCGCAGTCGCATCTGCTTGAAGTAGAGCAATCACATTGAGTCACTGGGTGTAGAACATGCAGCTGTGATGATTCAAATTTCCTGACCCGACAGCAATGGTCAGTACATGGCATCAAAGTAAAGAGCTAAGCAGCTAAAACATGTGCTTCTAATCTCTAATCTGACCTATTACTCATATAAAGATTACAGGTTGAGTGATTGTGTGCTATTGTTTGCACTCAAATGCAATTATTCCCCCCGTAGCCCAAATACAGCTGATCAGTCAGGACACGTTTGGTGTCTGAAGGTCTTTACAGGAGCTATGAGGCTAATGTAGCCAACAACTGCTGCAAACATCAGACACCAAACATGTACCAGCTCATTTGCCGCATGTGGGGTGAGGAGCAAACTGTGTACACTGCGTTTGTCTCTGAACTCTCACTTCAGGAATTTGGTGATAAAGAATCTGACCCTGGGTCAGCACAAAAAGGGACATCAATTTGCAGCTGTAAGAGTCCAGATACCTCGGGTGTAGCCTACAGTGCTTGACCCCCCCAACAGCCCCCTCAGTTACAGTGCAAAAATGTGAAATTGAAACGTCAGAAAGATGTCAAAGAATGAAATATTAGGCCTACATGCACTCACTTCAACTTTTCCCAGCTTTTCCTCAGTAATATATATATATATATATATACTGCACAGCTCCTTAAGATAGCCTCAGATTACATGACCTGAAGACAAGAGTCTGTCTTTTAAACACATTAGCCTGCATTCCTTTGCCACCTAAGTCTAAGTGTTGCATAAAGGTTATGCACACACTCACGTGGACACACCCAGCCAGTGTTCCTCGGCTAAAAGGGAAAGCTGGCGCTGGGATTTATGGAGCTCCCGCGCTCTGTCATGGCTGTGACCTGGCTGTCATGGCGATGACGAGCGCCACATTCCTCTCAGTGGATTTCGGCCTGTTCAGGCACATCCAACATGGCCGACAGAGCGGGAGAAGTGCTCAGCTCCACAGCCTCCGGCTGGGCACAGGCGCCTCATTTACACAACTGCAGTAAAAGTATAGGAAGCTCCTCAGGTGCATTCCTCTGATCCACATATACACCTACAAACCCTACTTCTACATTCACTGTAAATACTATAAACCCACTTCTTTATATACTAGAAATGCTATAAACCTACTTATACATTCACTGTGAATACTATAAACCCACTTCTTTAAATACTAGAAATGCTATAAACCTACTTCTACATTCACTGTACATACTATAAACCCACTTCTTTATATACTAGAAATTATATAAACCTACTTCTACATTCACTGTAAATACTATAAACACACTTCTTTATATACTAGAAATGCTATAAACCTACTTATACATTCACTGTGAATACTATAAACCCACTTCTTTATATACTAGAGATGCTATAAACCTACTTCTACATTCACTGTAAATACCATAAACCCACTTCTTTATATACTAGAAATGCTAAAAACCTACTTCTACATTCACTGTAAATACTATAAACCCACTTCTTTATATACTAGAAATGCTATAAACCTACTTCTACATTCACTGTGAATACTATAAACCCACTTCTTTATATACTAGAAATGCTATAAACCTACTTCTACATTCACTGTAAATACCATAAACCCACTTCTTTATATACTAGAAATGCTAAAAATCTACTTCTACATTCACTGTAAATACCATAAACCCACTTCTTTATATACTAGAAATGCTATAAACCTACTTCTACATTCACTGTAAATACTATAAACCCACTTCTTTATATACTAGAAATGCTATAAACCTACTTCTACATTCACTGTAAATACTATAAACCCACTTCTTTATATACTAGAAATGCTATAAACCTACTTCTACATTCACTGTAAATACCATAAACCCACTTCTTTAAATACTAGAAATGCTATAAACCTACTTCTACATTCACTGTAAATACCATAAACCCATTTCTTTATATACTAGAAATGCTATAAACCTACTTCTACATTCACTGTAAATACTATAAACCCACTTCTTTATATACTAGAAATGCTATAAACCTACTTCTACATTCACTGTAAATACTATAAACCCACTTCTTTAAATATTAGAAATGCCATAAACCTACTTCTACATTCACTGTAAATACTATAAACCCACTTCTTTATATACTAGAAATGCTATAAACCTACTTCTACATTCACTGTAAATACCATAAACCCACTTCTTTATATACTAGAAATGCTATAAACCTACTTCTACATTCACTGTAAATACCATAAACCCACTTCTTTATATACTAGAAATGCTAAAAACCTACTTCTACATTCACTGTAAATACTATAAACCCACTTCTTTATATACTAGAAATGCTATAAACCTACTTCTACATTCACTGTAAATGCCATAAACCCACTTCTTTATATACTAGAAATGCTATAAATCTAATTCTACATTCACTGTAAATACCATAAACCCACTTCTTTATATACTAGAAATGCTAAAAACCTACTTCTACATTCACTGTAAATACAATAAACCCACTTCTTTATATACTAGAAATGCTATAAACCTACTTCTACATTCACTGTAAATACGATAAACCCACTTCTTTATAATATAGAAATGCTAAAAACCTACTTCTACATTCACTGTAAATACTATAAACCTACTTCTTTATATACTAGAGATGCGAAAAACCTACTTCTACATTCACTGTGAATACTATAAACCCACTTCTTTATATACTAGAAATGCTATAAACCTACTTCTACATTCACTGTAAATACTATAAACCCACTTCTTCATATACTAGAAATGCTAGGAATCTAATTCTACATTCACTGTAAATACTATAAACCCACTTCTTTATATACTAGAAATGCTATAAACCTACTTCTACATTCAATGTACATACTATAAACCCACTTCTTTATATACTAGAAATGCTACAAACCTACCTCTACATTCACTGTAAATACTATAAACCCACTTCTTTATATACTAGAAATGCTATAAACCTAATTCTACATTCACTGTAAATACTATACTATAAACCCACTTTATTAAATACTAGAAATGCTATAAAACTACTTCTAAATTCACTGTAAATACTATAAACCCACTTCTTTATATACTAGAAATGCTATAAACGTACTTCTGCATTCACTGTAAATACAATAAACCCACATCTTTATATATTAGAAATGCTATAAACGTACTTCTTCATTCACTGTAAATACTATAAACCCACTTCTTTATATACTAGAAATGCTATAAACGTACTTCTGCATTCACTGTAAATACTGTAAACTCACTTCTTTATATACTAGAAATATATACTTCTTTATTTACTAGACTGCATTCTGCATTCACTGTAAATACTGTAAACTCACTTATATTTATATACTAGAAATATATACTTCTTTATTTACTAGACTGCATTCTGCATTCACTGTAAATACTGTAAACTCACTTCTTTATATACTAGAAATGCTATAAATCTAATTCTACATTCACTGTAAATACTATACTATAAACCCACTTCTTTATATACTAGAAATGCTATAAACCTACTTCTACATTCAATGTACATACTATAAACCCACTTCTTCATATACTAGAAATGCTACAAACCTACCTCTACATTCACTGTAAATACTATAAACCCACTTCTTTATATACTAGAAATGCTATAAACGTACTTCTGCATTCACAGTAAATACAATAAACCCACATCTTTATATACTAGAAATGCTATAAACGTACTTCTGCATTCACTGTAAATACTATAAACCCACTTCTTTATATACTAGAAATGCTATAAACGTACTTCTGCATTCACTGTAAATACTGTAAACTCACTTCTTTATATACTAGAAATGCTATAAATCTAATTCTACATTCACTGTAAATACTATACTATAAACCCACTTCTTTATATACTAGAAATGCTAAAAACCTACTTCTACATTCACTGTAAATACGATAAGCCCACTTTTTATATACTAGAAATGCTATAAACCTACTTCTACATTCACTGTAAATACTATAAACCCACTTCTTTATATACTAGAAATGCTATGAACCTACTTCTACATTCACTGTAAATACTATACTATAAATGCTATAGTATGCTATATATAATGTGACTACTATAAACCCAGCTTTATACATACTACAAATATAATAAAGGCACATTTACAAGCACTACAAATGCTATATTCTTGCTTCTATATACTAAAATATATAACAAACCCATTTCTATATATACAAAGAATATTATAAACCAACTTTAATATACTATAAATGCTATAAAACACTAGTCTATATACTATAAACACTACAAATTCACTTCTACATGGAATGCAAATACTTTAAATTAATATATATGTACTATAAATAGTACAAACCCACCTCTGTAAACAAAAAAAATACCACAAACCCACTTCTATGTATACTATAAATACTATAAACCCACTTTTTTTCAAATATACTATAAATACTATAAGCCCACTTCTGTATATATTATGAACCCACTTCTATACATACCAACCAAATTCCATATACTAAAAATACTATAAACCTTCTTCTATATACTAAAAAAAATACCAAATACATCATAAACACTACAGTCCTACTGCTAACTGCCTATGGCCTAAGAGAACATTACTGGCAGGCTTAAGCTGGTCTTTGTATTTACAGGTCTATTGTGTTCTACCAAAACTACTATTCATCAATATTCACCAGCTCAGAGCCAAATGCTGAGTGCCTTTGTTGAAGTGGCTCAGCCCGCATAATTTGCCAGAAAGCAAAAATAAACCAACACCATCAGTATTCATGGCATTTGCAGTGCAGTTGGCAACAATTACTACAAGACCACTAAAACATAATTGATCAAAGACTGCTCACATCAAATTTTTCTATTAGGCAATAATGAAACCAGTGCAACAGCTAAGGGTCATACAGGATTTGTAATTTTTTGCCGAGAACGACTAAGATTGATGGTGACTCCGTGACTGATGGAATGCAAACAGGTAGTCGCGTGCTGCAGGTGTGTGAAAAAAAGGCAGTGACCTTCAACCTGAACCCACGAACAATGTGAGAGAGAGGTCAGGCAAAAGCCATGAAACAGTGACACAGAGTTAACTTAGTGTAAAGACTGAGGCTACTACACCTATAAATAATCACGAATGCCTTTAAACCCCCTGACAGGCGTTAAACCCTGTTTGAGGTACTGTCAGAAATAAGAGAACCTGAGAAACCAATTAGTCAAAAGACAAAACAATTAGTCCTGTGTACTTAGTATATAATGTATTTGTGTTTTTAAATGATGATTCTTTTACTTCTACTTTGGTATATTTGCAGCAGGTGTTTCCTTTCTTTAGATTTACCACCTGCTGCTCTAACTACTCACGACTTGTTGTTATTAATAAAAACATCCAAATAGAAACATATTAATTATTAATGCTTGAAATATACAACTGTGTAGAAAGCAACCTGCTTGTTTTTTTTAACTAATATCCAATATTATGGTTGTAACTGCAACCCTCTTTCCTGTTTCTTATGGTATGTGATGTATGCTACATGCAATAGAAATGGAGGTAAAATGTAGAGTGTAAAATAAAATATAACATGTGCACACTGCGAAATAAAATGCAGTACAAAGTTACTAACGTGATGTTTAGCTCAAACTTGATGCTGTAGATTACACGGAGTACAGGTTTACACAATACACTGTAAAGTACAAAGTTCACAGTGAAATCACTACAAATGCAGTACAGTTTATTTACTGTATAGACAACATATACAAAATCAAATTTACATTGTATAGTGTTGAGTAGAATAGTATAGGATCAAGTAGAATTTCACTACTTAGTACTGTTTATTGCAAAGTATCATATATTTGGTTTTACAGTGTAATATAGAATGTGCACTGTAAAATAGCATGTTGCAGTTTGTATTGTGATGTATAATGCAACATATCATATACTGACTTTATACACTAGAAATGGGCTACACAATTTACATTCTAAAGTACAATGAAGACTTTACACTGTTAGGCTGTTGCAAAAAGCATGCAAAGTAGAATATTTTACAAAATGTGCATTTGTTTTAATTACAAATCAGTACAAAGTGTACACTGTAAAGCAACACAAATACTGTAAAGCAGAACAAAGTTTAAACGGCAAAATAGTACAATGTTTACTGTAAAACACTGTAAAGAATACAATGTCTACACTGTAAAGAACGTTTACAATGTTTACACTTTACAGCAGTAAAAAGTCTACACTGTACAGCAGTAGAAAGTTTACACTATACAGCAGTAGAAAGTTTACACTGTCTTGCAGTAGAACGTTTACACTGAACTGCAGTAGAGTTTACACTGTACTGCAGTAGAAAGTTTACAGAGTTTACACTGTACTGCAGTAGAGAGTTTACATTGTACTGCAGTAGAGAGTTTACACTGTACTGCAGTAGAAAGTTTACACTGTACTGCAGTAGAGTTTACACTGTACTGCAGTAGAGAGTTTACACTGTACTGCAGTAGAAAGTTTACAGAGTTTACACTGTACTGCAGTAGAGAGTTTACAGAGTTTACACTGTACTGCAGTAGAAAGTCTACATTGTAATGCAGTAGAAAGTTTACAGAGTTTACACTGTACTGCAGTAGAGTTTACACTGTACTGCAGTAGAGTTTACACTGTACTGCAGTAGAAAGTCTACACTGTACTGCAGTAGAAAGTTTACAGAGTTTACACTGTACTGCAGTAGAGAGTTTACACTGTACTGCAGTAGAAATTCTACACTGTACAGCAGTAGAAAGTTTACAGAGTTTACACTGTACTGCAATAGAAAGTTTACAGAGTTTACACTGTACTGCAGTAGAGAGTTTACAGAGTTTACACTGTACTGCAATAGAAAGTTTACAGAGTTTACACTGTACTGTAGTAGAGAGTTTACACTGTACTGCAGTAGAAAGTTTACACTGTACTGCAGTAGAGAGTTTACATTGTACTGCAGTAGAAGGTCTGCTCTGTACTGCAGTAGAAAGTTTACAGAGTTTACACTGTACTGCAGTAGAGAGTTTACACTGACTGCAGTAGAGAGTTTACAGAGTTTACACTGTACTGCAGTAGAAAGTCTACACTGTACTGCAGTAGAGAGTTTACACTGTACTGCAGTAGAAAGTCTACACTGTACTGCAGTAGAGTTTACACTGTACTGCAGTAGAGAGTTTACACTGTACTGCAGTAGAAATTTTACACTGTACTGCAGTAGAAAGTTTACACTGTACTGCAGTAGAGAGTTTACACTGTACTGCAGTAGAAGGTCTGCTCTGTACTGCAGTAGAAAGTTTACAGAGTTTACACTGTACTGCAGTAGAGCGTTTACACTGTACTGCAGTAGAGAGTTTACACTGTACTGCAGTAGAATTTACAGAGTTTACACTGTACTGCAGTAGAAAGTCTACACTGTACTGCAGTAGAGAGTTTACACTGTACTGCAGTAGAGAGTTTACACTGTACTGCAGTAGAAAGTCTACACTGTACTGCAGTAGAGAGTTTACACTGTACTGCAGTAGAAAGTTTACACTGTACTGCAGTAGAAAGTGTACACTGTACTGCAGTAGAAAGTTTACACTGTACTGCAGTAGAGAGTTTACACTGTACTGCAGTAGAAAGTTTACACTGTACTGCAGTAGAAAGTCTACACTGTACTGCAGTAGAGAGTTTACACTGTACTGCAGTAGAAAGTCTACACTGTACTGCAGTAGAGAGTTTACACTGTACTGCAGTAGAAAGTGTACACTGTACTGCAGTAGAGTTTACACTGTACTGCAGTAGAAAGTGTACACTGTACTGCAGTAGAGAGTTTACACTGTACTGCAGTAGAAAGTTTACACTGTACTGCAGTAGAGAGTTTACACTGTACTGCAGTAGAGAGTTTACACTGGACTGCAGTAGAAAGTGTACACTGTACTGCAGTAGAGAGTTTACAGAGTTTACACTGTACTGCAGTAGAAAGTTTACACTGTCATGCAGTAGAGAGTTTACACTGTACTGCAGTAGAAAGTTTACACTGTACTGCAGTAGAGAGTTTACAGAGTTTACACTGTACTGCAGTAGAAGGTCTGCTCTGTACTGCAGTAGAAAGTCTACACTGTACTGCAGTAGAGAGTTTACACTGTACTGCAGTAGAGAGTTTACAGAGTTTACACTGTACAGCAGTAGAAAGTTTACACTGTACTGCAGTTGAAGGTCTGCTCTGTACTGCAGTAGAAAGTCTACACTGTACTGCAGTAGAGAGTTTACACTGTACTGCAGTAGAAGGTCTGCTCTGTACTGCAGTAGAAAGTCTACACTGTACTGCAGTAGAGAGTTTACACTGTACTGCAGTAGAGAGTTTACAGAGTTTACACTGTACAGCAGTAGAAAGTTTACACTGTACTGCAGTAGAGAATTTACAGAGTTTACACTGTACTGCAGTAGAAAGTTTACAGAGTTTACACTGTACTGCAGTAGAGAGTTTACAGAGTTTACACTGTACTGCAGTAGAAGGTCTGCTCTGTACTGCAGTAGAAAGTTTACACTGTACTGCAGTAGAAAGTTTACAGAGTTTACACTGTACTGCAGTAGAGAGTTTACACTGTACTGCAGTAGAAAGTTTACACTTTACTGCAGTAGAAGGTCTGCTCTGTACTGCAGTAGAAAGTTTACACTGTACTGCAGTAGAAAGTTTACACTGTACTGCAGTAGAAAGTTTACAGAGTTTACACTGTACTGCAGTAGAGAGTTTACAGAGTTTACACTGTACTGCAGTAGAAGGTCTGCTCTGTACTGCAGTAGAAAGTTTACACTGTACTGCAGTAGAGAGTTTACAGAGTTTACACTGTACTGCAGTAGAAGGTCTGCTCTGTACTGCAGTAGAAAGTTTACACTGTACTGCAGTAGAAGGTCTGCTCTGTACTGCAGTAGAAAGTTTACACTGTACTGCAGTAGAAAGTTTACACTGTACTGCAGTAGAAGGTCTGCTCTGTACTGCAGTAGAAAGTTTACACTGTACTGCAGTAGAAAGTTTACAGAGTTTACACTGTACTGCAGTAGAGAGTTTACAGAGTTTACACTGTACTGCAGTAGAAGGTCTGCTCTGTACTGCAGTAGAAAGTTTACACTGTACTGCAGTAGAGAGTTTACAGAGTTTACACTGTACTGCAGTAGAAGGTCTGCTCTGTACTGCAGTAGAAAGTTTACACTGTACTGCAGTAGAAGGTCTGCTCTGTACTGCAGTAGAAAGTTTACACTGTACTGCAGTAGAAGGTCTGCTCTGTACTGCAGTAGAAAGTTTACACTGTACTGCAGTAGAAAGTTTACACTGTACTGCAGTAGAAAGTTTACAGAGTTTACACTGTACTGCAATAGAAAGTTTACAGAGTTTACACTGTACTGCAGTAGAGAGTTTACAGAGTTTACACTGTACTGCAGTAGAAGGTCTGCTCTGTACTGCAGTAGAAAGTTTACACTGTACTGCAGTAGAAGGTCTGCTCTGTACTGCAGTAGAAAGTTTACACTGTACTGCAGTAGAAAGTTTACACTGTACTGCAGTAGAAAGTTTACAGAGTTTACACTGTACTGCAGTAGAGAGTTTACAGAGTTTACACTGTACTGCAGTAGAAGGTCTGCTCTGTACTGCAGTAGAAAGTTTACACTGTACTGCAGTAGAGAGTTTACAGAGTTTACACTGTACTGCAGTAGAAGGTCTGCTCTGTACTGCAGTAGAAAGTTTACACTGTACTGCAGTAGAAGGTCTGCTCTGTACTGCAGTAGAAAGTTTACACTGTACTGCAGTAGAAAGTTTACACCGTACTGCAGTAGAAGGTCTGCTCTGTACTGCAGTAGAAAGTTTACACTGTACTGCAGTAGAGAGTTTACAGAGTTTACACTGTACTGCAGTAGAAGGTCTGCTCTGTACTGCAGTAGAAAGTTTACACTGTACTGCAGTAGAAAGTTTACAGAGTTTACACTGTACTGCAGTAGAGAGTTTACAGAGTTTACACTGTACTGCAGTAGAGAGTTTACAGAGTTTACACTGTACTGCAGTAGAAGGTCTGCTCTGTACTGCAGTAGAAGGTCTGCTCTGTACAGCAGTATGCAGTGATAGCGGGGGTCTCCCCGGACTGAGTGGTATTTCTGTGCTGGGTGTTTCTCCCAGGCTGCCCTCCAGGTTGCGCCTGTGACCCCTGCAGTGAGAGCGAGAAGCTCCTCAATCAGGCGAGGTCTGCTCGGGGGCTGACACTCATTGCCCTCCCTGAGCTTCAGCTGAACGAGTGAATGGCTGGAGGGACCCCGGCCCCGCCCACCATCCCACACGCCTGAACCGGGGAGGCGCGAGCTCAGAGTTTCGCGAGCAGCAGGAGAAGAGCGCGCGAGCGGAGCGACGGGGCTGGTGAGGAGAAGCTGTGAGGAGCACTGAGGTGGATGATTTGCAGAGCGGTGAGGAACCAGAGCTGCTCGCGCGCTTCGCAACGATTTACTGCAGTTTGCGCTGTTAGTCTCGCTCAGCTGAACGACGCGCGCGCTTAATCGAGGTTAGACCGAGCTGTTTGATTACAGGACTCAGGCTGGACTGTTGATCAGACTTAATGGTGCTGCATTTAAATATAACACCTGCGCTAGGCTGTAGTTGAACTGTAGTTGAACTGTAGCTGATTGTGAGTGATTGTGAATGATTGTGAGTGATTGTGAATGATTGTGAATGATTGTGAGTGATTGTGAATGATTGTGAGTGATTGTGAGTGATTGTGAGTGATTGTGAATGATTGTGAGTGTTTGTGAGTGATTGTGAATGATTGTGAGTGATTGTGAGTGATTGTGAATGTTTGTGAGTGATTGTGAGTGTTTGTGAATGATTGTGAGTGATTGTGAGTGATTGTGAGTGATTGTGAATGACTGTGAGTAACTGTGAGTAATTGTGAGTGATTGTGAGTGATTGTGAGCACTTTTGTCTGAATGCTTGGCTGATAGTGAACCACTTTGTTAGCACAACAATGTTCTTCAACTAGTAAACAGGTAAACAGAGAGAGAGAGAGGTAGAGAGTAAGAAGGGTGCAAGGAAGAGGACAGGAGAGGGAGAGAGAGAGTGGGGGTGAGAGAGAGAGGGAGAAAAAGAGAGGTAGAGATGTGGAGAGAGAGAAATGGAGAAAAAGAGCGAGACGTAAAGAGAGCGGGAGAGAGAGGGAGAGAGGATGTAAAGAGAGAGTTAGGGGGGGGAGAGAAAAAGAGAGAGAGAGAGAGAGAGAGATGTAAAGAGAGAGTTAGGGGGAGAGAGAGAGAGAGAGAGAGAGGGAGAGAGAGAGAGATGTAAAGAGAGAGTTAGGGGGGGAGAGAGAAAAAGAGAGAGAGAGAGAGAGATGTAAAGAGAGAGTTAGGGGGAGGGAGAGAGAGAGAGATGTAAAGAGAGAGTTGGGGGAGAGAGAGAGAGAGAGAGAGAGAGAGAGAGAGAGATGTAAAGAGAGAGTTGGGGGGGAGAGAGAAAAAGAGAGGGAGAGAGAGAGATGTAAAGAGAGAGTTAGGGGGGAGAGAGAGAGAGAGAGGGAGAGAGAGAGAGATGTAAAGAGAGAGTTAGGGGGGGGAGAGAGAGAGAGATGTAAAGAGAGAGTTAGGGAGAGAGAGAGAGAGAGAGATGTAAAGAGAGAGTTAGGGGGAGAGAGAGAGAGAGAGAGAGAGAGATGTAAAGAGAGAGTTAGGGAGAGAGAGAGAGGGAGAGAGAGAGATGTAAAGAGAGAGTTAGGGGGGAGAGAGAGAGAGAGAGAGAGAGAGAGAGAGATGTAAAGAGAGAGTTAGGGGGAGAGAGAGGGAGAGAGAGAGAGATGTAAAGAGAGAGTTAGGGGGAGAGAGAGAGAGAGAGGGAGAGAGAGAGAGATGTAAAGAGAGAGTTAGGGGGAGAGAGAGAGAGAGAGATGTAAAGAGAGAGTTAGGGGGGGAGAGAGAGATGTAAAGAGAGAGTTAGGGGGGGGAGAGAGATGTAAAGAGAGAGTTAGGGGGAGAGAGAGATGTAAAGAGAGAGCGAGAGAGAGAGAGAGAGAGAGAGGGAGAGAGAGAGATGTAAAGAGAGAGTTAGGGGGGGAGAGAGAGAGAGATGTAAAGAGAGAGTTAGGGGGGGAGAGAGAGAGATGTAAAGAGAGAGTTAGGGGGGGAGAGAGAGAGAGATGTAAAGAGAGAGTTAGGGGGAGAGAGAGAGAGAGATGTAAAGAGAGAGTTAGGGGGGGAGAGAGAGAGAGATGTAAGAGAGAGTTAGGGGGGAGAGAGAGAGAGAGAGGAGAGAGAGAGAGATGTAAAGAGAGAGTTAGGGGGGAGAGAGAGAGAGAGGGAGAGAGAGAGAGATGTAAAGAGAGAGTTAGGGGGGGGAGAGAGAGAGAGATGTAAAGAGAGAGTTAGGGGGGGGGGAGAGAGAGATGTAAAGAGAGTTAGGGGAGAGAGAGAGAGATGTAAAGAGAGAGTTAGGGGAGAGAGAGAGAGAGAGATAAAGAGGAGTTAGGGGGAGAGAGAGAGAGAGGATGTAAAGAGAGAGTTAGGGGGGGAGAGAGAGAGAGAGTGTAGAGAGAGTTAGGGGGGAGAGAGAGAGAGTGATGTAAAGAGAGAGTTAGGGGGGAGAGAGAGAGAGGGAGAGAGAGAGAGATGTAAAGAGAGAGTTAGGGGGGGGAGAGAGAGAGATGTAAAGAGAGAGTTAGGGAGAGAGAGAGAGAGATGTAAAGAGAGAGTTAGGGGGGGAGAGAGAGAGATGTTAAAGAGAGAGTTAGGGGAGAGAGAGAGAGAGAGGAGAGAGAGAGATGTAAAGAGAGAGTTAGGGGGGAGAGAGAGAGAGAGATGTAAAAGAGAGAGTTAGGGGTGACGAGAGAGAGAGAGAGAGGGGAGAGAGAGATGTAAAAAGAGAGTTAGAGAGAGAGGAGAGAGAGAGATGTAAAAGAGAGAGTTGCGAGAGAGATGTAAAGAGAGAGTTAGGGGGGAGCGAGAGAGAGATGTAAGAGAGAGTTAGAGAGAGAGAGCTGTAAAGAGAGAGTTGAGAGCGAGAGATGTAAAGAGAGAGTTAGCGAGAGAGAGTGATGTAAGAGCGAGAGTGAGAGAGAGAGATGTAAGAGAGAGTTAGAGAGAGAGAGAGAGAGATGTAAAGAGAGCGTTGAGAGAGAGATGTAAAGAGAGAGTTAGGGGGAGAGAGGGAGATGTAAAGAGAGAGTTAGAGAGAGTGAGCATGTAAAGAGAGAGTTAGGGAGAGCGAGAGAGAGAGGAGAGATGTCAAGAGAGAGTTTAGGGAGAGCGCGGAGAGAGGAGAGAGTGCAGATGATAAGCGAGAGTTGAGGGCGGAGAGACGAGAGAGGAGATGTAAAGACGAGAGGTAGGAGAGAGAGAGAGAGAGATGTAAAGAGAGAGTTAGGGGAGATGAGAGAGAGAGAGAGGTCGAGAGGAGAGAGATGTACAGAGAGAGTTAGGGGGAGGAGAGGAGAGAGGGAGAGAGAGACGAGATGCACAGAGAGAGTTTAGGGAGAGAGAGAGAGAGAGCGAGAGGGAGAGAGAGAGAGAAGGAGAGAGCGAGGGAGAGAGAGCGAGATGTAAAGAGAGAGTTTCGAGGGGAGGAGAGAGAGAGCGAGAGAGAGGAGTGGGAGAGAGCGAGAGATGTAAAGAGGGAGTTGAGAGAGAGAGAGAGTGAGGGATGAGAGAGAGAGACGTGAGTAAGAGAGAGTTAGAGACGAGAGAGAGAGAGAGGGTAGAAGAGAGAGTTAGAGAGAGAGATGTAACGGAGAGAGTTAGGGGGAGGAGAGAGAGAGAGAGAGAGCGAGAGGAGGGGATGTAAAGAGGAGAGTTAGAGTGAAGAGGATGAGAGAGATGTAAAGAGCGAGTTGCGGGGACGAGAGAGAGATGTAAAGAGAGCAGTTAGAGAGAGAGAGATGTAAAGAGAGAGTGTTAGGGGGAGAGAGAGAGAGAGGAGAGAGGAGAGGAGAGAGATGTAAAGAGAGAGTTAGAGGAGAGAGGAGATGTAAAGAGAGAGTTAGGGCGGGAGAGAGACGAGAGAGAGATGTAAAGCGAGAGAGTTAGAGAGAGAGAGATGTAAAGAGAGAGTTAGGGGAGCGAGAGAGAGAGAGAGGGAGCGAGAGATGTACAGAGAGTGTTAGAGAGCGAGGAGAGAGAGATGTAAAGAGAGAGTTAGAGAGAGAGAGAGAGAGAGAGAGAGACGATGTAAAGAGAGAGTTAGGGGGAGAGAGAGAGAGCGAGAGCATGTAAAGAGAGGAGTTAGGGGAGAGAGAGAGAGAGATGTAAACGAGGAGAGTTAGCGAGGCGAGAGAGAGATGTAAGAGAGAGTTAGGGGGAGCGTGAGAGAGAGAGCGGAGAGAGAGAGACTGTAAAAAGAGAGTTAGAGAGCGAGGATGTAAAGAGAGAGTTGAGGAGAGAGATGTAAGCGAGAGTTAGACGAGGATGAGAGATGTAAAGAGGAGAGTTAGAGAGAGGAGATGTAAACAGAGAGAGTTAGGGTGGGGACGAGAGAGAGGTGTAGACGAGAGAGTTGAGGAGAGAGCATGTAAACAGAGGAGTAGAGAGCAGAGAGAGAGTATGTAAATGTACAGAGCGTGTGTGAGAGAGAGAGATGTAAATGAGAGAGTTAGAGAGAGAGAGAGAGATGTAAAGCGAGAGTTGAGAGAGGAGATGTTAAAGAGAGAGTTTAGTGAGAGAGAGGGATAGATGTAAAGAGAGAGTTAGAGAGAGAGTGACGATGTAAAGAGAGAGTTAGGGGAGTGAGGCGAGACGAGAGAGCGATGTAAGAGAGAGTTAGGGGCAGAGAGAGAGAGAGAGACGAGAGAGATGTAAAGAGAGAGTTAGAGAGAAGAGAGAGCAGATGTAAAGAGAGATGTGTAGGGAGAGAGAGAGAGAGAGATGTAAGAGAGAGTTAGGGGGGAGAGAGAGAGAGAGAGTGGGAGGAGAGAGAGAGATGTAAAGAGAGAGAGTGATGGGGGAGAGCGAGAGAGGAGAGGGGAGAGCGAGAGAGAGAGAGATGCACAGAGAGATGTTAGAGAGAGCGAGAGAGAGAGGGAGAGAGAGAGAGAGAGGAGAGAGAGGGAGAGAGAGAGAGATGTAGAAGAGAGAGTTAGGGGGGAGAGAGAGAGAGGAGTAGAGAGAGGGAGAGAGAGAGAGCGATGTAAAGAGAGAGTTGGGGGGAGAGAGAGAGGAGTGAGGAGAGAGAGAGAGAGATGTAAAGAGAGAGTTAGAGAGAGAGAGAGGGAGAGAGAGAGAGATGTAAAGGCGAGTGTTTGAGCGAGAGAGAGATGTAAAGAGCGAGAGTTAGGGGGAGAGAGAGAGAGAGATGTAAAGAGCGAGTTAGAGAGCGAGAGAGAGATGTAAAGAGAGAGTTAGGGGGAGAGAGAGAGAAGAGAGGGAGGAGAGAGAGATGTAAAGAGAGAGTTAGGGGGGAGGAGAGAGAGCGATGTAAAGAGAGAGTTGAGAGAGAGAGAGTGTAAAGAGAGAGTTAGAGAGAGATGTAAAGAGAGAGTTAGCGGAGAGAGACGAGAGATGTAAAGAGCGAGTTAGGGGGAGAGAGAGAGGAGATGTAAAGAGAGAGTTAGAGAGAGAGATGTAAGATGAGAGTTAAGAGAGAGAGTGTAAGGGAGAGAGGGTGAGAGAGAGATGAGAGAGGTTAGGGGAGAGAGAGAGATGTAAGAGAGAGTTAGGGCGCGAGAGAGAGAGAGATGTAAAGAGAGAGAGTTAGAGCAGAGAGAGTGATGTAAAGCGAGAGTTAGACGAGGATGTGAGATGTAAAGAGAGATGTTAGAGTGAGAGAGAGAGAGAGGGGAGAGAGAGATGTAAAGAGAGAGTTAGGGGGGTGAGAGAGAGAGCAGAGAGATGTTAAAGAGAGAGTTAGAGAGAGAGAGAGAGGAGAGACGAGAGAGAGTGATGTAAAGATGAGGAGTTAGGGGGAGAGGAGAGAGAGAGCAGACTGTAAAAAGAGAGTTAGGGGAGAGACGAGAGAGAGTATGTTAAAGAGAGAGTTAGGGGGGAGAGAGAGAGGAGAGGGAGGGAGAGAGATGTAAAAAGAGAGTTAGGGGGGGGAGAGAGAGAGCTGTAAAGAGAGAGTTTGAGGTGAGAGAGATGTAAAGAGAGAGTAGTGAGTAGTAGAGAGAGAGTTAGTGTGAGCGAGCGAGCATGTACGTAGTTAGAGAGAGAGAGATGTAAAGAGAGAGTTGAGAGGAGAGAGTTGTAAAGAGAGAGTTAGATCGAGAGAGAGAGATGTAAAGAGAGAGGTGTGGAGGGAGATGAGAGAGATGTAAAGAGACGAGTTAGCGGAGAGGAGTGCAATTTGAAAGAGGAGAGTTGGTCGAGAGCGAGAGAGGATGTCAAGAGAGAGAGTTAGGAGAGAGGAGAGCGTGTGAAAAAGGAGGGTTAGCGGTGGGAGAGAGGAGATGTAAAGAGAGCGTTAGGGAGGAGAGAGAGAGAGAGAGATGTAATGAGAGAGGTTAGGGAGAGGAGAGAGCGAGAGAGCGTGTAAGGGAGAGCGTTTGAGGGGGAGAGTGAGGACCTAGAGAGAGCGAGGGAGGAGAGAGAGCGAGTGATGTAGAGAGAGAGTTAGAGAGTAGAGAGAGAGAGAGAGTGAGAGCGAGGAGAGAGTTTAAAGGTAGAGTTGAGGAGAGAGAGGAGTAGAGAGAGGGAGATGCAGAGAGAGTTAGAGAGAGGAGAGAGAAGAGAGAGAGGGAGAAGGGAGTGAGAGAGAGAGAGAGAGAGAGAGAGAGAGAGGAGGAGGATGTAAAGAGAGAGTTAGGGGAGAGAGAGACGAGAGAGGAGAGGAGAGGGAGGAGAGAGAGAGATGTAAGAGAGAGTTGGGGGAGGGAGAGAGAGAGAGTGCGGGAGAGAGAGAGAGATGTTAAAGAGAGAGTTAGAGAGAGGAGAGACGGAGAGATGTAAAAGAGCGGTTTAGAGAGAGAGATGCAAGAGAGAGTTAGGGGGAGAGAGAGAGAGGAGAGAGGGAGAGAGAGAGAGATGTACAGAGAGAGTTAGAGAGAGAGCGAGAGAGATGTAAAGAGAGAGTTGAGAGAGAGAGATGTAAAGAGAGAGGTTAGAGAGAGAGAGAGATGTAAAGAGAGAGTTAGGGGGAGAGGGAGAGAGAGAGAGAGAGCGGGAGAGAGAGAGATGTAAAGAGAGAGTTAGAGAGGAGAGAGAGCGAGGATGTTAAAGCGAGAGAGTTAGTGAGAGCGAGATGTAAAGAGAGAGTTGAGAGAGAGAGAGCGCAGAGAGGAGAGAGAGAGAGCTGTACAAGAGAGGAGTTTGAGAGAGAGCGCGAGAGATGAAACGAGAGTTGCGAGAGAGATGTAAAGAGAGAGTTTAGGAGAGTAGGAGAGATTGCGAGAGAGAGATGTTTAAAACGAGAGGAGTTAGAAGAGAGAGAGTGAGAGAGAGAGAGAGAGATGTTAAAGAGATGAGTTAGAGAGATGAGAGAGAGATGGTAAAGAGCGAGTTAGAGAGAGAGCGAGAGATAGTCAAAGAGAGAGTTTAGCGAGAGAGGATGTAAAGCTGAGAGTTTAGCGAGGAGCGAGAGAGAGAGAGGGAGAGATGTAAAGGAGATGTTAGTTGAGAGAAGAGAGTGAGAGATAGATGAGAGAGATGCTAAGAGAGAGTTAGAGCGAGAGAGAGAGGAGACGAGAGATGTAAAGAAGCAGAGTTAGGGCGGAGAGAGAGAGAGGCAGTAAAGAGAGATTTAGAGGAGAGAGAGAGAGAGAGAGATGTAAAAGAGAGAGTTAGACGGAGAGATGTAAAGAGGGAGTTTGTGGCGAGGAGAGAGAGAAGGAGAGAGCGAGAGAGGTGACAGAGCGAGTGTATGAGAGATGTTAGGAGAGACGAGAGATGTAAAGCGCGACGTTGAGCGAGAGCTGTAAAGAGCGAGTGTAGAGAGAGAGAGAGAGATGTAAAGAGAGAGTTAAGAATGAGAGTGCGATGTTAAAGGAGAGTTAGTTGAGAGAGCGAGACGTAAAGATGAGAGTTTGAGAGAGAGATATGTAAGAGAGAGTTAGTGATGAGAGAGAGAGATGTAAAGAGAGAGCGGTGAGAGAGAGATGTAAAGAGAGAGTTTAGCGAGAGAGGGAGGATGTAAAAGAGAGAGTTGGTTGACGAGTGAGAAGTAAAGAGAGAGTTGCGGGGAGAGTAGCGGAGACGTTAAAGAGAGAGTTTAGGAACGAGAGTGAGATGTAAAGGAGCGAGCAGGGAGATGAGAGAAGAAGAGAGAGATTTAAACGAGAGAGTTAGAGGAGGAGAGGAGGAGAGGAGAGAGCGAGGAGAGAGCGATGTAAAGAGAGAGTTAGAGAGGGAGAGATGAGCGAGATAGTAAAGAGAGAGTTAGGGAGAGAAGAGAGAGAGAGTAGATGTAGTAAGGAGAGCGTTAGAGAGAGATGAGAGAAGAGAGGGATGAGAGGAGAGAGAAGTTAAAGAGAGAGGTAGGGGAGAGAGAGAGAGAGGGAGAGGAGAGAGAGATGCCAAGAGAGAGTTAGGGGGAGAGAGAGAGAGAGAGACGAGCTGGGAGATGAGCGAGAGAGAGAGATAGAGAGGGATGGACGAGAGGCGAGATGTAAGAGAGAGTTTAGGGAGGGAGAGACGAGACGAGAGAGAGAGATGAGAGAGGGAAGAATGAGAGAGAGATTGTAAAGGGTGGTGATAGAGTTGCTGAGAAGCGAGAGTGCGAGAGAGAGTAGCAGAGATGTAAAGAGAGAGTTCGAGAGAGAGCGAGGAGCGATGTAAAGAGAGACGTTAGAGAGAGAGATGTAAACGAGAGAGTTAGGGGGAGCGAGAGAGAGAGAGACGGGGAGAGAGAGAGAGATGTTACAGAGCGAGTTAGGTGAGAGGACGAGAGAGAGAGATGTAAAGAGAGCGTTGAGAGAGAGATGTTAAACTGCGAGAGTTAGAGAGAGAGGAGCTGTAACGAGAGAGTTATGCGAGAGCGAGAGAGAAGAGGGAGAGAGAGAGATGTAAAGAGAGAGTTAGCGAGAGAGAGGAGAATGTAAAGCGTCGCGTTAGGTGAGAGAGAGAGATGTAAAGAGCGAGTTAGAGAGAGAGAGAGAGATGAGTCAAAGAGCGAGTTAAGCGAGCGAGCGCGATGTAACAAAGAGCGAGGTAGCCGAGAGAGAGGAGATGTAAATGAGAGAGTTAGCGAGAGCGACGAGCTGTACAGCGAGAGTTTCTAGAGCGAGAGCGAGAGAGAGCGAGAGCGATGTAAAAGAGGAGCGGTTAGAGAGAGACGAGGATGTAAAGAGAGACTTAGGGAGGAGACGAGAGAGGAGAGAGAAGTGTAAAGGAGAGGAGATGAGGGAGAGAGAGGATGAGAGAGAGAGAGATGTAAAGAGAGAGAGTGAGAGAGAGAGCGAAGAGAGAGATGTAAAGAGAGAGTTAGGGAGAGAGAGAGCGAGAGAGCGAGATGAGTAGAAAGAGAGAGTTAGGGGGGAGCGAGAGACAGAGACGAGAGCGGGAGAGAGCGAGAGATGTAAAGAGAGAGTTTAGGGGGGAGAGAGAGAGCGAGTAGATGTAAAGAGAGAGTTAGGGGGGAGAGAGAGAGAAAGAGAGAGAGAGGGAGGAGAGAGAGAAGATGTCAGAGAGAGAGAGCGATGTAGGGGGAGAGTTAGCGAGAGAGAGAGAGTGAGATGTAAAGAGAGAGTTGAGAGTGAGAGAGTGTAAGAGAGAGTTAGGGGGAGAGAGCGAGCAGATGTAAAGAGAGGAGAGTTAGAGGAGAGGGAGATGAGAGGAGAGAGGAGATGTAAAGAGAGAGCAGTGTGTGGAGAGAGTGAGTGTGTAAAGAGAGCGCAAAGTGAGTGAGAGAGCGAGAGATGTAAACGAGAGAGTTAGGGGGAGAGAGAGAGAGAGATGTAAAGAGAGAGTTAGAGAGAGAGAGATGTAAAGAGAGAGTTAGAGAGAGGAGAGATGTAAAGAGAGATGTAGGGGGAGGGAGGAGGGAGATGTAAAGAGAGAGTTTAGGGGTGGGAGAGAGAGGGATGTAAAGAGAGAGTTAGGGGAGGGAGAGAGAGATGAGAGATGTAAAGAGGAGAGTTAGGGCGAGAGAGAGAGAGAGAGAGAGAGATGTAAAGAGAGAGTTAGAGAGAGGAGAGATGTAAAGAGAGCGAGTTGAGAGCGAGAGAGAGAGATGTAAGAGAGAGTTAGGGAGAGAGAGCGAGATGTAAAGAGAGAGTTAGAGAGAGGAGAGATGTAAAGAGAGCGTTAGGGAGGGAGAGAGAGCGATGTAAAGAGAGAGAGTTAGAGAGAGAGAGAGAAGAGATGTAAAGAGAGAGTTAGGGGGGGGAGAGAGAGAGATGTAACGAGAGAGCTGGGGGGGGAGAGAGATAGAGGGAGAGAGAGAGGTTCAGCGGGGCGAGACGAGAGAGATGTAAGAGAAGAGTTAGTGGGGACAGAGAGAGATGTAAAAGAGAGAGTTAGGGGGTGAGAGAGAGAGATGTAAAGAGAGAGTTAGGGGGGGAGAGAGAGAGATGTAAAGAGAGAGTTCGGGGGAGGAGAAAGATAGAGATGTAAAGCAGAGAGTAGGGGGGGAGAGAGAGAAGAGAGAGGAGAGACGAGAGAGATGTCAAAGAGATGAGTTGGGTGGCGGAGAGATGTAAAAGAGAGAGTTAGGGGGGGAGGAGAGAGAGAGAGATGTAAAGAGAGAGTTAGGGGGAGAGAGAGAGAGAGGAGAGATGTAAAGCGAGAGTTAGGGGGGAGAGAGAGAGAGAGAGGGGCAGAGAGAGAGAGATGTAAAGAGAGAGTTAGGGGGGGAGAGAGAGAGAGAGGGGAGAGAGAGAGAGATGTAAAGAGAGGTTAGGGGGGGAGAGAGAGAGAGAGATGTAAAGAGAGAGTTAGGGGGGGGGGAGAGAGAGGGGAGAGAGAGAGATGTAAAGAGAGAGTTAGGGGGAAGAGAGAGAGGAGAGAGGAGAGAGAGAGAGATGTAAAGAGAGAGTTAGGGGGAGAGAGAGAGAGAGAGAGAGAGAGAGAGGGAGAGAGAGAGAGATGTAAAGAGAGAGTTAGGGAGAGAGAGAGAGAGAGAGATGTAAAGAGAGAGTTAGGGAGAGAGAGAGAGAGAGAGAGAGAGATGTAAAGAGAGAGTTAGGGGGGGAGAGAGAGAGAGATGTAAAGAGAGAGTTAGGGGGGGGGAGAGAGAGAGAGAGATGTAAAGAGAGAGTTGGGGGGGGAGAGAGAGAGAGAGAGATGTAAAGAGAGAGTTAGGGAGAGGGAGAGAGAGAGAGATGTAAAGAGAGAGTTAGGGGGGGAGAGAGAGAGAGATGTAAAGAGAGAGTTAGGGGGGGGAGAGAGAGAGAGAGGTGCCCCCTCAGCTTTAAACCCCTTGTGTTTGCAGCAGTAGAGACCACTAGTGAGGTTGATGATGAGGATGCAGGCGCGCGGTGGCAGCAGCAGCGTGCTCTTTCTCCTGACGCTGACGTCACTGCTCCCCGGACCCACCCAGAGCCAAGGTAAACAACAACAACAACAAAACAACAACAACAACAACAACACACCCACACTCGCACAGCGTGTACACTCGGCCTCTCTGTTTGGTTGTGCAGCCATTAATTCTAGAGGAGTGAGAACTGTGACTCCTCCTAATTGTACCATCTGGACTAGCGTGAAAAAAGAGAAGCTGATAAACGGAGTGATGAAGAGAGTGATAAAGCCCGGCTTCTCCATGGAGCACCGCAGACGCTGCTGAGGATTTAAGTCCTGTAGGTATCAGTTTATCAAACACCTGAGGAGAAGATCTGCGTTGCTGCTGCGTGCACTGAAGATCACAGCAAGCCTGTAGATCATAAACTGAATCTAAACTAGTATAAACAGACCTCCAGACGTATACACATAGAATGAAGGAATGAAGAGGCCCAGACTGAGAGAATCGTTTCACTTGTTCATCCATTCGTTCCTTTATCTATACACCAGCATTGTTCCTTCATCCATTCATTCCTTTATCTATACACCAGCATTGTTCCTTCATCCATTCATTCCTTTATCTATACACCAGCATTGTTCCTTCATCCATTCATTCCATTATCTATACACCAGCATTGTTCCTTCATCCATTCATTCATTTATCTATACACCAGCATTGTTCCTTCATCCATTCATTCCTTTATCTATACACCAGCATTGTTTCTTCATCCATTCATTCCATTATCTATACACCAGCATTGTTCCTTCATCTGTTCATTCATTTATCTATACACTAACATTGTTCCTTAATCCTTTCATTCCTTTATCTATACACCAGCATTGTTCCTTAATCCTTTCATTCCTTTATCTATACACCAGCATTGTTCCTTCATCTATCCATTTATTTATCTATACACTAACATTGTTCCTTCATCTGTCCATTTATTTATCTATACACTAACATTGTTCCTTCATCCATTCATTCCTTTATCTATACACTAACATTGTTCATTCATCCATTCATTCCTTTATCTATACACCAGCATTGTTCCTTCATCTATCCATTTATTTATCTATACACTAACATTGTTCCTTCATCTGTCCATTTATTTATCTATATACTAACATTGTTCCTTCATCCATTCATTCCTTTATCTATACACTAACATTGTTCCTTCATCCATTCATTCCTTTATCTATACACCAGCATTGTTCCTTCATCCATTCATTCATTTATCTATACACCAGCATTGTTCCTTCATCTGTCCATTTATTTATCTATACACTAACATTGTTCCTTCATCCATTCATTCCTTTATCTATACACTAACATTGTTCCTTCATCCATTCATTCCTTTATCTATACACCAGCATTGTTCCTTCATCCATTCATTCATTTATCTATACACCAGCATTGTTCCTTCATCCATTCATTCCTTTATCTATACACCAGCATTGTTCCTTCATCCATTCATTTTGTTTATCTATACACTAACATTGTTCCTTCATCCATTCATTCCTTTATCTATACACCAGCATTGTTCCTTCATCCATTCATTCCTTTATCTATACACTAACACTGTTCTTTCACCCCTTCATTCCTTTATCGCCAACACAGTTCCTTCATTCCTTTATCATCAACAACATTGTTTCTTCATCCCTTCATTCCTTTATCATCAACAACATTGTTCCTTCATCCCTTCATTCCTTTATCCATACATCAACATTGTTTCTTCATCCCTTCATTCCTTTATCCATACATCAACATTGTTCCTTCATCCCTTCATTCCTTTATCCATACATCAACATTGTTTCTTCATCCCTTCATTCCTCTGTCATCACCATCACTGTTCCTTCATCCCTTCATTCCTTTATCCATACATCAACACTGTTCCTTCATCCCTTCATTCCTTTATCCATACATCAACATTGTTCCTTCATCCCTTCATTCCTCTGTCATCACCAACACTGTTCCTTCATCCCTTCATTTCTTTATCCATACATCCACATAGTTCCTTCATCCCTTCATTCATTTATCCATACATCAACATTGTTCCTTCATCTCTTCATTCCTCTATCAACACTAACACTGTTTCTTCATCCTTTCATTCCTTTATCCATACATCAACATTGTTCCTTTATCCCTTCATTCCTCTGTCATCACCAACACTGTTCCTTCATCCCTTCATTTCTTTATCCATACATCAACATTGTTCCTTCATCTCTTCATTCCTC
>CM038702.1:60602997-60720497 GCA_021613375.1 Megaleporinus macrocephalus | reverse complement strand
TACTGGGCTGAGCTTTACTGGTTTGGTTTCTGTAGTGTGAGGAGACTGGAGGGGAAATGGTAGCGTCCAGCAGCGTACATATACTGACCTACACTTTCATTACAGAAGTGTTCACTTACAGCTGGCCTTTAATCCCACTCCGAGCCGCGACCGAAGCCCAGCTCACTCCTAATTTCACCTGAACTCAGAGTTTCATTTAGGCGTTAGCAGTGTGGGGTGTTTCCAGAGGCGGCAGCTGCCCCGTGCCTGCAGTGCCCTGCCGAGGCTTCGTGCGGTGAGCTGTCTCAGCTGGAGCGTGTCCAGTGGACAGGTTACGATCCGTCTCTGGCTGAGCGAGGAGCGGCAGGCTTTTTCAGCACTCGTTCGAACACTCGTTCACCTGCCGCGTTGGCAGACGTCTGCCGCTCGGCTCCACACATCTCCTTCAAAGCTGCTCAGCTCACAGGAGCGCCGGAGCTGCTAATAAGGAATGAAGGACCTGGTCGTGTAGTTCACAGGTGTTGCGTTCACTGTTAACTGTGAGCGGTTTTTGAGTGAAGTGTTCATCACACTGAACCTAATCCGTAAGCCGCTATGAGGTTTCAGTGCATGTACAGTTAGAATGCTAATAATGTTATTCAGCGATGTTGGACATTTTGAAGGGAGCCCCCTGCTGGTAATATGGTGTATTGACTCTAAATTATTAAGACACGTTGTTAAAAATCACTAAAAGTAGCAGATTTATTAGATTTTCTGTAAACTACTGTTGTAACTACTGACGTGATCAGCGGGTAGTGACGTGAAATGGCAGCAGGAACCGGCCGTCGCGCTTGAGCACAGCTAGCTAGCTAAACATGTGTTACCTTTTCTCGCTACTGCCTCCCGACCGTGGTCGCGATGACTCAGGGAGGCCTGCTTTTCTCCGCCAGCTCCAGGGCCACAAGGAGCCGAATTGTTGACCTGTTCTGAGGTAATACCCAAAAACTCGAGTCGAAGCTCAACTTCAACAAGTACTTGACATTTATTAACAAAAACTTGGCACAACGTTAACAAAAAAACAAGTGGCCGCAAAACAAAGAAAAATAAAGAACAAAGGGGCGGAGAACGAGAAGTTACATACATAACACAGAGCAACTACAACTCTATACACTACAATACCCACAATTCAGTGTATTTCACAACGGTTAGCACCTTACTTTGCCAACACTTGGCTACTGTTGAGTCTTTGCAGTTTGAGCTAGAACGCAACATTTCGGACATGAGCGGTGACAACACACACCAGGAGTCAAAATGATGAACAGAGAGGCGTGGAGGAGAGAGTGGACCCAGTGCTGGAGTTGTTGTGAAACTGTGGGTGTGTCTGAATCGCGTACTTCCATACTGAACAGTATGCAAAAGCAGTGCGCGAGAGTGACTAGGGTGTCCGAATACATAGTGCTCGGCGAGCAGTATGCGCAAAGTCCCCGGATGACGTACTGCACCGGCAGACATTTTTAAATATGCAGCCCCAGCACACTGTCCTATCCCAGAATTCCATCTGCGCCACAGAGGAATTCAAAGCGGAGGGAAAAGCGTGGTGCTGTATGTAGCTACGGCTAGTAAACTGCCGCTACAGGAGTTAGCGCTGCTTCTGAGGTAAACAATGATTACATTCCTCCTGTTTCATCTTCTCTGAGCTACAGCTCGACACTGTGTGAGTAGATATTTAGACAAACACGCAGAACAGTGTCACAAACTGTCTCTCAATCCGTCAGTAAACGGGCTTTTAAATGAAAAGCAGGACCGTGATGGTCTGATGTCTTGCGTCACAGGACGTTGGTAAGATGGTGGACGTAGTGCGTCCGAGGTTGCGTGGATACTAAACACTCACACACTGAAAGAGTGCACTGCTTTCCCTTACAGAAAATAAGTATACTTAAAGTTCTTTTTATTAAGTATACTTTATGAAGTTACTATACTAATGTCATTGTACTAGTAGTACACTAGTATATGTACTATTTTAATACTTCTTGGGACTAAATTGGTCCACTTTCTAGTTTTTAAAAGTATACTTTTAAGTACACTTTAAGTGTAAGAGTAGTAAACCAAGTATACAACTAGTTTACATCTTTTGTACAGCAACTACACTAAAAGTAAACTTTGCTGTTAGTTTACTAGCTTGTAAGTTTTCTTTAAGTGAACTAAACATACTGCTTATAATTTACTGCTTATATTATTGTTGTACTTTAAAGTATATGACTAGGTTTAAGGGTTTTTTTCTACTTAAAATAGAACAGGCCAAATATACTAAGACTGTTCTATACTTGTCAGTATAACCCCAGCATACTTAAGTATAGCTGTGTTTAGTATATCACTGAGAAGTACATCAAAAGTAAACTGTAAGCATACTCACTTCCTTTTAGTTTAAAAGAAGTAAACCAATGGTACACTTTAATAAGCTTCTTTTTTGTAAGGGTTAACGGACAGGCAGTGCGCTCTAGCTCCAACTGAGTACGTACTGATCTAGTACGCGATTTCGGACGCACCCTGTGTGTTGGTGTTGACGGAGAAGGAGAGTGTCTGTTAAAGGAGCTCCGCTTTCTAGCAGGAAACATTCACGCTCAGTAAACAGCTAGATACACTGAACGGGAGTGTCTCTGAGCTTCACACTCCTTTATTAGTGAACTAGCATGTTCACTACTAGCTGTACGTTCACGTTCAAGATCCGCAAATGAGGGAGAAGCAGCTGACGCTGACGCTAAACGTTGTTGGCAGGACGCCAGGAGAGAATCCAGCGCATGTTCACGTTCACGGTTCTTCTCGCGGTTCTCCATAATCTGGAGCTTTTGGACTTCCTGTGTGGGGAAACTGTGGCACTGCATTGTGTTTTAGTCTCCGCTTAAAACCAACAGCCTCCGTCAAGTCTCTCACCAGTGGTGGTCTACTGAACCACTCAAACTCATCCAGACTGAAGTGAGGGGAGCAGAGCGGGGGTCTTTGGGTAGCTGTGTTGGTCCACACGCTGCTTCACTAACTATTCTCCTTGTTTATGTTTGTGAAGCTGTTTAGACTAATATCAGTCTTCACACTGCCTTTCACTGAAACAACATCAACAACACAATGTACATGGTTTTCTTTAAGCTAGGTTAGTAACTAACATTCACTCCTTCACACCACAGTCCAGTTTAGCACTGAAACCATTTGACGCCATCTACCCAGCAGGCATTGCGCGTCAGAAATAATACCTGCGTCCAAATGTTAAATATTTAGAGTAAAAGTGTTAATTTATAAACAAATCGGCTACTTTTATGATTTTTTTACAAGATATCTTAATAATTTAGAGTCATTACACCATATTAAGACTTAAAAGAGTTACCAGCCTTCAAGTTATAATAAATATCTTCTTGCAGTTCATTGCTATCGCTAAATCCAGACACGCTGTTTGTACTGTCTGGTTGAATATTTAATTTGTACTTAGTTTATCGAATAATCCCGTCCCGATCTGGGCCGTTCAGTGAGGAGTGTGCATGTTCTCCCCGTGCTTGAGTGGGTTTCTTCTGGGTACTCCGGAGGGACCTCTCTTCAAGTAGACCATCTACACTCTGTTTGAATGCCCTATTAAAGGCAACCCTGGCTGTTAACACACATGTACCACAGTATGGTATACTAGCATGGATAGTAACTTAAAACAGTTAAACAACCAAAAGCAACTTCAACTACTGTCAGCTGTAGCATCAACTGTAACACCGATGTTAGAGTATGTAACTCTGAAGACTTTCTTTGTGAGTTACCTCTAATATTGTGAAGTAGATTGAAAGTATCAGGGTTTACAGTGTAGGCATAGCTGATTAGGCGACCCTTGCTGTTAAGACATATAGGCCCCAGTTTGGTATATACATTCAATACCATTCATATACACTACTGTGCAAAAGTGTTACACACCTAAGCTGGTTGTTTAAAAGCCTTTATCTGGTCAATAAGTGTATTTCCTCCAGTAGGAACACCAGATATGATTAGAACAGATGTAAATAAGCACACATATAATACAGAGTAAAGTAGTGAATATCTCATTGTGGAAGAAGTAGATCATATCTTGTCATATTTTGAGCTTCAGTTTGAAGAACAAAGTGTAGTTCCAGACTTCTCCTGGACGCCCCAGACATTGTATGAATGTAGCAGCAATCTTCATTTAGCTTAATGAGGTATGAAGTATTGAGCCAATTTAAATATAATTATGCCTCCAATTTCTTATACTAAAAACCTATATATATATATATATATATATATATATACATATATATATATAATAAATTGAAATAAAATACTGATGTTACCTAAAAGCTTGAGTTTCTGCAACAGAATAGTTTGTTGTTAAACTTAAACGTTTGTATTTAACTCAATGTATACCTACTCCATTAAAATAGAGTTACCTCTAATATTGTGAGCAGACTGAATTTGTCAGTGTAAGCATAGCTGATTAGCTGAGATGTGTTTGGTGTAAATGTTTGCATCTTTAATTTTTTTTTATACTGGAGCTAACATCTTAAGGCTGAGACACCTTAACAACTGGCACAACCTTATTTTCCCAGTGTGCTATTTTCCTCAAGCCCTTTAGAGGAAACAGCCATATGGTTTCAGAGCTCCGTGCTCCCCAGGCCCTGTGTTTTGGAAATAGCTCACTAGAAATTGTCTAGGAAACATGTCTCCATGGTCCCCATTCAGTCTTATTTCCTCAGCATGAAAATAAGACTAACGTCCGTATTTGTGTTATTGTCACTTACAAAAAAAAGAAATAAATAAAATAAATAAAAATGTTTGGACAGTGCCAGTATGTTTTTTGTAGGTTCTATGAATATATAAGAATAAATCTGCTTCCAATAGTAGAGCTGGCATGTATGTGTGGTGTATATGGTACCACACATATGGTAGAACACTAACCAACTGCATATTTAATTTTAAGTAAAATTAAAATTAGTATTTTATTGCAAGTATTGCATTATAATATTTTTGCTGTATCTCCCAGTTCTCGTGGTTCACCTTATTAAAACATGCTGGGGTTGAACATTTTATTGAACAAGAATAAGAATCGATTCTGTGAAATGCATCATTTAAATATTTTTTAATTACAAAATTATTTATTATGACCACTTTTCATGTAGAAGGTCTACACTGCATATGAATGCCCTAGTAAAGGCAACTCTGGCTGTTAAGACATATAGGCCCCAGTATGGTATACACATTTAATACCATTCATATACACTACTGTGCAAAAGTCTTTGATGGTTTAAAAGCCTTTATCTTATCAATAAGTGTATGTTCACCAGTAAAAACACCAGATATCATTAGAACAGATTATAAGTAATCATACCTACAATACAAAGTAACATGAATATCTTACTTTGTTCATTTATTATTAAAAATAGACAAAATTCTTGTACTAATAAGCTGGCATTTTTGTTGTCACTTGAAATGGTTGCTCTTTGTCTTGTATGACATCATCACATAGGACATTTACATGTTCATCTTCTTGTTATGTAATAAACTAAACATTACCATTTAGTTTGTATGCCGTGCTTTAACTGTATTTGACATGAACACCAGTTTAATAGTAAAAATCAGGCTTTTTCCTTTTCTATTCTATTCTAGTGGGGCAGTCATGGGCTGAAGGTTAGGGATCCAGTCTTGTGATCGGAAGGTCGCTGGTTTGATCCCCTGACTGAAGTGCCCTTGATCAAAGCACCTAACCCCTAACAGCTCCCCGGGCGTTGTGGATAGGGCTGCCCACCACTCTGGGCAAGTGTGCTCACTGCCTCTTAGTGTGTATGTTCACTAGTGTGTGTGTGTTTCACTGCACGGATGGGTTAAATGCGGAGGTCGAATTCCACTGTGTGCAAACACTAGTGGCAAATAGTTCTAATTACTTACTTACTCATTACCACCTTCAGTCAATCTGTGTGGCATCTTAAGGACCATGGTGTTACCATATTAGCTTTACTGGTCCCTTAGAGTGGTGAGCGGTAAAGTCATTGCAGGAGCACAGCTTGTACAGAAAGCATTATGATCCGACGCCACCTCCATTATTTTCTACATTCATACTTTACCTTTTCTGTTACATGTCCAATGAAAAACATGTAACATGTCGATTTTGAGTTTTCTACACCATTTGAACACGCCAATGGTTGTTCACATTGTGTGACAATATCATGGTGATTGGACCAATAGAAGTGCTCCAAAATAGCTTGGAAAGAATTCTGGTTCCATTGACTTACATTGAAAGTAAAGTAAGTTTTTGGTCTCTCCTGTAAAGTTGGAATTTTGCAGATACTTGTTTTTCATTGGACAGCAACGAAATGACTGCTGATGCAAGTTTGTAAGTTTGCTATTTGAGCTTGCTAGTTGAGCTGGCCTACACAACTCCCAACAACATACACACATGTCAGCGCCCTAAACTTAAACCAGACAAAGTCACTATTGTCTAAGCTTCTATATACTAAGCTCTAGTTCTGTGATTTGCTTAGCTAGCCGATTAGTCCACTAGTACAGCCTAGCTGACAGCTATCCCATTATAAAATCAGCTTCCCCTTGCATCACCTTCAGTGACCCCATGACTCTAACCATTCCTTCCCAGATAGCTGGTTTGATACGGTCGGCACCCAGCTGACTGTTTGCCGCTGTCGGTCAGCCCTTGGACCTCTCAGATTAATGTCCTGTGCACAAGATCTAACTGGTTTTTAATTTTCTCAGACAGATTCTAAATGTGCAGAGACTTTTATTTTAGAAAATTAACTTTACTATAAAGGAAATAAATGACTAGACTTGGTATAAAATGATTCCCTTAAAAATGAAATGCATTTTCTAATTTGAAATGGATAATGAAAGGTGGAATGAGTAAATTAGACTGTAAGGGGAAAATTATACTCTGCTAATACTCTGCTTAACCACCAGCTTGCTCTCCAGAAAATGCAGAGCAAAATGTCAGTGGACCCCCAGCCTGGTGGGCCAACATTACTCCTCCATCCTCTAGCTTTAGGGTTTTGGTAGTCTTTCACAGACTCCTTGAATATATTATATCATTCTATTTATTATAGGATGCATTAACAATGAAGGCTTGTACCTCACCAGCCAACACTGTGCTGTATACCTGGATCAGTGGTGTCCAGTGGTGGTCTGGTGTGGCTGCATGAACACACCTGTTTCTGGCAGTTTAATCAACAGCTCAGTCCTCAAACAACCGATCGTGTGAACTCCTGAAAACCCTTTGCTGATAAGATTGGACACCCCCGACCTAAATCACCATCGAGTTGTTCAGTAAACTCAAATACACTTGCTTATATGCTTTCCATTTAGACAGACAGCTTAGAGCAGTTTGAAGTATACGGTGTTTGAGGTATGCGGTTTGCATTGCTTAGTAAGCTATTGGCCTCATAGCTCCAGTCTAAAACTACAGAGGCAAACTGGAGACACCAAACATCTAGGCTGACTGTGTTTAGAGTAAAACCTCCTTTTTTCTACCAAAGCCACCAGTTTGACCCTCAAACTAAAGCAGTTTGGTGTTCAGTTCCTCCATTAAAGCTGATTCAAACCAAAGCAGCTAGGAGCCCGGATTCACGCCTGCCGCTCTAGCAGCGATCTCTCATATCCTTTCACAGGGAAGCACACTCCATAATTCATATCATAAACTTCGTAATGAAGCCTTTCTTGGTCCTTGACGTGGTGCCACAGTTTCCTGCAGTTCTGGCTCCAACTGGCCGACTGCCGACCACCGCAGTCTGAAAGCATGCTGTAATTTCTCTTTGGTCTCAGTGGTTTCCAGCATTGCTCCTGGAGAACTTTGGCCCTTCCCAGCTTAATCCGCCACACCTGATCCAGCTATGTATGCTCCTCAGAAGTCTTTGATTAGCTGGAGTTGACGGTTTTATTAAAGCGCTCGGTTTCCATGTGCACTATATTGCCAAAAGTATTCACTCACCCATCCAAATGAATGCATTCCAATTACTTCTATGGCCACAGGTGTATAAAACCAAGTACCTAGTCATGCAGACTACCTCTACACACATTAGTGAAAGAATGGGTTGCTCTCAGGAGCTCAGTGAACTCCAGCTTGGTACCGTGATAGGACGCCACCTGTGTAACAAGTCCAGTTGTGAAGTTTCCTCACTACTAAATATTCCACAGTGGACTGTCAGTGGTGTTATAACAAAGTGGAAGCGATTGTGAATGACAGCAACTCAGCCACGAAGTGTCAGCCACGTACAATGACAGAGCGGGTCAGCGGCTGCTGAGGAGCATAGCGCGCAAAGGTCACCAACTTTAAACAGAGTGAATCATTACAGACCTCCAAACCTCATGTGGCCTTCAGATTAACTTAAGAACAGAGCATAGAGAGCTTCATTGAATGTGATTCCATGGCCGAGCGGCTGCATCCAAGCCTTACATCACCAAGCGCAAGGCAAAGTGTCGGTACTTGAAAACGGTACTTGTCTGACTGCATTGTGCCAAGTGTAAAGTTTGGTGGAGGGGGGATTATGGTGTGGGGTTGTTTTTCTGGGTTGGCTCCTTAGTTCAGTGAAAGGAACTCTTAATGCTTCAGCAGACCAAGACATTCTGGACAATTTCATGCTCCCAACTTTGTGGGAACAGTTTGGTAGTCGGCCCCTTCCTGTTCCAACATGACTGCAGACCATACACAAAGCAGCTCCATAAAGACTCCATAAAGAAGCGAGTTTGGTGTGGAAGAACTTGACTGGCCTGCACAGAGTCCTGACCTCAACATCAATTAGAGCGGAGACTGCGAGCCAGGCTTTCTCGTCCAACATCACTGTCTGATCTCACCAATGTGCTTCTGGAAGAACGGTCAAACATTCCCATAAACACACTCCTAAACCGTGTGGAGAGCCTTCCCAGAAGAGCTGAAGCTGTTATAGCTGCAAAGGTTGGGCCGACATCATATTTAACCCTATGGATTAAGAATGGGATGTCACTCAGGGTCATATGTGGGTGAAGGCAGACAAGCGAATACTTTTGGCAGTGTAGTGTATGTTGTGTGTCCAACCCACCAGAATGGCTTTCCTCAACTCTGCATTAAAATTATACAGAATCTAGATGAGCTTATAAAGATTGTGGGCAGCATTATGAGTGCTAATGCCAGTGCGTTTTAGAACTAGCACCAATTGCATGTCACAGGGCTGCCAGCTCTTCTGCGTTGGCCGGGAGATTCCTGTAATTCAGTTCGATCTCCGGCCAAACTTGTATTTTCTCTATCCAAGTACATTGAGCTCATTGCTGGGTCCAAGTATCTGAAAATACAGCGAGCTGGTTGTTGATTGGATGATAGCAGGTGGTGTGTATAGCTGATTGGTTGTCGTTGGAGAGAGGCTCCGACTGTAGTCAGTGAAATAAAGACTTGTTTCAAACACTGCATGTGTGAGTGAAGACTCACTTTGTTGTTGGGAGTTTCTTGGCTTCCCAGAACCCAGAATCCGCAGATCAGGCAACTAAGAGCTGATGTTACAAGACAAGCCATCATCTAAACAACATAGTTGTGAATTAAAATGCTGCAATCCAGGCATGGCATTCAGAAATTTCTGACTAGGAAGTTTATCATGGATTCCCTGAAGTTAGAATGTTTGGAAACTGCCATGAAGCTCAGCTAAATACTAGCTTTTCTTCTAAAACTTGGTTTGTTGTTTCTCTGTGAAAGAACTTTGTAGTTATGTGTCTGATTTGCATTCGCAGTGTAAATGGAGTGATTTCTGCTGAACAGGTAGATAGAAGTGTCTATCAAATCACAACAAAGCTCCCTCCAACAAACTCCTCAAAGTTGGCAGCCTTGTTATCAGATATACTTTGTTGTAGATCTAACAGCAATAATATGGCACATATACAGTACAACATTAATAAACATCTAAATGAACACATTATGAGTTCACATCATGAGGACAGCACACATCTAATAAGCAGCAATGTACTATTCTCCACCTTTACAATTATTAAAACCACCAAAGACAAAAACATTCATATTTATTTGTTTTCCAAGAATTATATGAGGGTTTAATTACAAAAAAACATTCAATTTTCTTAACTTTCTTATCACAGTGTCTTTACTTCAGTTAAAGTGAAATCATAATATTTTTTCTTTCTTTGTACAAGTTGGTTCTTTAAGGGTTCTGTAGTAAAGGCAATGGTTCTATTTAGAACCCCAAATTCTATGTAGAATTCTATATCTATATACGGTTTAGATCTGGACTTCCCAATATGAGCATGATTCTGATGACTATTGTGATAAAACTAAGTATTAAAATAGATGGTTCTTCAAGAATTCTTTAGTAGAAGCAATAGTTTAAGCTTAAATGTTTATCTGCATGGTGAAGCGGTTCTCCAGATTGATGGAGCATGTGTTGTATATGCTTCTAGACTGTCACATTATTATAATCACTTCCTACTTTGGATAGTGGCAGTGTGCAGGTGGCAGCATTATGGTCTGGGGAATGTTTTTGTGGCACTCATCCATGTTGAAGACACTCTCAGCCGAATCCGTCTTTGCAGGTCATGTACACCATACATGCTGATTTGTCTTCTCTGGTGTGGATGGGATCTTCCAGCAAGACAATGCGATACCCCACACGGCTAGAAATGTCTAATGTTGGTTGGCAGAGCTGACTAAGACCTTAAACCCCTAATTCCACAGAGTTGAACCCGGTTGATCTTCTGTGGGACCACATCGATGGTGATGTTGGCTCTATGGATCCTCCCCCATGTTCCCTTCAGTGGCTGTGGGATGCACTGCTGTCAGCATGACTCTAGATACCTCTGACCACCTACCAGGAACCTTATTGAGTCTCCCAGTCCGTCTAGCTGCTCTCTGTGCTGCACACTGGATATTAGCTGTTGGTATTATTGGATATTGGATATTATTTGTAGAACCATAACTAAGACATGTAAACCTTAGCTTTTACTGAGGAACCCTTGAAGAACCATCACTTATAAGAGTGTACCGTAGCTCAGAGACCCTCACTAACACTTTGTTTCACCAGAAAAACTGAGTCTATAGTCAGCATCATGGTCATGTTAGGAACTCCAGATCTAAGGTGGCTTTCTCTTCGACAGAACTGAACCACGTTTTCTGAAAACCGCTGCTGTCGTGTCATGTGATAAAGTAAATTGCTCCACAGCTGAGGAGCTCTAAATACTCTGAATTTTGGGGTTGAGTTAGCGGTCAGGATATGAATAATGCTACATACATTCTATAAGCACGCTGTCACTCCTGCACACTGAACTCACTGCCAAGTTCTCCAAACTGCTGGTTCCCAACGCCGGTCCTGGAGGACCCTCTGCCCTGCAAATTGTAGTGTTTGCCCTGCTCCCACCACACCTGATCCAACTCATCCACTAATTAACAAGCCCTTTGCGAGTTGAAGTGGGTGCGTTTTGGCAGGAAAACACACAATTGTGCAAAGCTGGGGGTCCTCAAGGACCTGGGATAGGGACCCCTGGTCAAAACTACCACACTTGACAAAGCTGGCTGGTTTGTTTGAGGTATTTTAGTCTTTATGATATCAGTTCAGTGCGCAGCAGTAAGAGCTTCAATAGCAATAGTCGTATTTTAGCTCCTTAACGACCTTGTTATTCAGAGGCTGCAGTGACGTTCAGAGGATAAAAGGTCTATACATCAAAACACTTCAGCTTTGGAACGTTTTAATGCTCAGGATGAAACAGCAGGGGCCACTCACTTTAACGCCATAGGGTAATCCAGCTCAGCCCTGAGCATGTCGCCGACCACGAGACGTCAGAGGTCTAATTCTGAGTGAAACACAGTATGAGCGAGGGTCTCTGAGCTCGCTGAGCGTTTCACCCGATGATAGATTGTAGTGGTGGAAGGGGAGCTGTGATTTTATTGGTTAATATTATAGTGCCTCGCCAGCTGGAGCTTTGATCAAACATCAGAAATCAACAGTTCTGACTTTTAAATGAGTTTGTATGATGAGTCATGCTTAATATGACCAGAGGCATGAACTCACAAGGTGAGAAACATGAACTTCATTGCTGATGCATGGCTAATAATTACCAAAGTAGCCTGTTCTGTCTCAAGTAGCGAAATACAAGAAGAACAATCATGATGTTGATGAGTCCTCACATACATACAAGTACATTCTAGTCAATGCTTTAACCAAAAAGCCTTTGCTACTATTAGTTGTTGGCAATATGGTGCTATTTTACTATTAGGATGATCAATATGTTGCTATTTTACTATTAGGATGATCAATATGTTGCTATTTTACTATTAGGATGGTCAATATGATGATATTTTACTATTAGGATGGTCAATATGATGATATTTTACTATTAGGATGGTCAATATGATGATATTTTACTATTAGGATGGTCAATATGTTGCTATTTTACTATTAGGATGGTCAATATGATGATATTTTACTATTAGGATGGTCAATATGTTGCTATTCTACTATTAAGATGGTCAATATGATGATATTTTACTATTAGGATGGTCAATATGATGATATTTTACTATTAGGATGGTCAATATGTTGCTATTTTACTATTAGGATGATCAATATGTTGCTAGTTTACTATTAGGATGGTCAATATGATGATATTTTACTATTAGGATGATCAATATGTTGCTATTTTACTATTAGGGTGGTCAATATGTTGCTCTTTTACTATTAGGATGGTCAATATGTTGCTATTTTACTATTAGGGTGGTCAATATGTTGCTATTTTACTATTAGGATGGTCAATATGATGCTATTTTACTATTAGGATGGTCAATATGATGCTATTTTACTATTAGGATGGCCAATATGATGCTACTTTACTATTAGGATGGTCAATATGATGATATTTTACTATAAGGATGGCCAATATGATGCTACTTTACTATAAGGATGGTCAATATGATGATATTTTACTATTAGGATGGTCAATATGATGATATTTCACTATTAGGATGGTCAATATGATGATATTTTACTATTAGGATGGTCAATATGATGATATTTTACTATTAGGAAGTGCAATATGAGGATATTTTACTATAAGAGTGGGCAATATGAGGATATTGCACTCTTAGGAAGTGCAATATGTTGATATGTTACTATTAGGATGGGCAGTATGATGATATTGTACTATTAAGATGGTCAGTATGATGATATTTTACTATTAAGATGGTCAATATGATGATATTTTACTGTTAAGATGGTCAATATGATGGTATTTTACTATTAGGATGGTCAATATGATGGTATTTTACTATTAGGATGGTCAATATGATGATATTGTACTATTAAGATGGTCAATATGATGGTATTTTACTATTAGGATGGTCAATATGATGATACTTTATTATTAGGATGGTAAATATGATGGTGTTTTACTATTAGGATGGTCAATATGATGATATTGTACTATTAAGATGGTCAATATGATGGTATTTTACTATTAGGATGGTCAATATGATGGTATTTTACTATTAGGATGGTCAATATGATGATATTGTACTATTAAGATGGTCAATATGATGATATTTTACTATTAGGATGGTCAATATGATGATATTGTACTATTAAGATGGTCAATATGATGGTATTTTACTATTAGGATGGTCAATATGATGGTATTTTACTATTAGGATGGTCAATATGATGATATTGTACTATTAAGATGGTCAATATGATGATATTTTACTATTAGGATGGTCAATATGATGATATTGTACTATTAAGATGGTCAATATGATGGTATTTTACTATTAGGATGGTCAATATGATGGTATTTTACTATTAGGATGGTCAATATGATGGTATTTTACTATTAGGATGGTCAATATGATGATATTTTACTATTAGGATGGGCAATATGAGGATATTTGGAAGTGAAGTGCAGTGTGATATTTTACTATTGAGAGGGCAATATGGTGATGTTTTTGTTATTGGGGGGCAATATGACAATATTGTATTGTTATTGTGATAAATTTTCTTTTCTGAGCAGAGCTTTTCTGAGTAGTTACTTGCATGTCTCATTACAAAGTGAGCCATATTAGTCCTGTTTAACTGGAGTAGTATAGTGTAGAATATATTGTAGTGCTCTTTTGTATGGCACTCCAGGTTCCATGTAGTCAGTTCCAGCTTATTAAACCTCTAAAAAAATAATATTGTGATTCCACAATGATGTCCCAAAGCAATTCTAGATTCCAGACAAATCTGACTCTAGGATGCAGAACGTGGAATGACTTGTAATGTCCTATAATGTCCAGTGGTTTTGCAAAAAAATACACATGCAATGTCTCTTATTCGAGGACTGTATGAGTTCACGCTCCGCATAAGGGGGACTTTTCAACTTATTTATTTATTTATTTATTTATTTTGCATCTTTACAAAGTCATTCGGAGTGGTTTGATGTGAAATGCACTATTCTAGAGAAACCTGCCAAGTCAGGACAAACACTTCACAGTGGTAGTGATGGTAACCAGACATCTGCACCAAACACTGGTGCCTGAGGCATTATCTTCATGATAGTTTTAAAGGTTTGGGCCCAAAAAAGTACTTTTTAAAAACAGTTTGCAGTGAAGAAATAGAGGCAGGTTGGTCTAAGGCAAAATAGTCATCAGAATTTTTTTTTAAAGATTTATCACTTTTTTTACCATCACCAACACTGCAAACTCCGAAGATACTTGTGGGGCCACTGGCAGTACCACTTTTGAATAAGGCTACCCTTATAAAGAGTTTATGAATGGTTAAAAATGAGTTTATTAATGGATATTAGTTAGGACATAAACACTTCACAAAGAATTAATACATTAATAAAGCTGACAGGTTTAACACTGACTGACAAAAAAGACCAAGTAAGATCAGTAGATGTCAAAATCTGAGAGCTTCTTATTTATTATGTGTTGTAACTACAAACAAATTTTAAGGTCTCTGTAATAACCATTAATAACCATTTATATTAGTAGCCTTCACTAAAGTGGTACCAGTTTTATTGACTCTGCTTGTGTTGTGGACGTTCGGACCCCTGGTTCCCATCACCAGCGCTGTAAAGAAACCTGAGAGGTTCTTCACAGCGAAACCGCTCTGAATGACTTTGTTTACATATTAAAGACTCCACGTGCGTGTCTGAGGTCGCGTCCGCCCAACGAACCGGATGAGCCGCATGCCGAAAGTGGAAAATACGCGACAACAAGCAAAACCCACTCGGATTGAAGTGGGATGAGTTTTACTGTCTTGCTCAGAGGAGAGCAACCTTCATTTTCCACAGCATCTCAAAAAGCGCTGCTGAAAGCCCTCCGCAGTGTTAAGGTTGGTGTGCTTGGAATGTTATTATACAGTGCTTGGTTTGATGCATCCTTCTGAATGGAAGTCTAATCCCGGCAGTAGATAGCCCATTCTCTACATTCCTCACACACCTACACAAGACTCTCCGACTGTTTTGTAGCCTGTGTGGGTATGTAAAGGATACTGTAGCATCTGTCTAGCTTTGCTTGCTAACTGAGACACAAACACGAGAATGAGTTTGTGGGAATATATTTTCTGCACATAGTTTTAGACATTCTGTTTTTTTTACTGCAGCTGTGCAGTGCTGTGCAAAAGTCAGAGACCACAGTTTATCTCTCATTTCCAGTCAAAACGGCCTTTGAGGAGATCCAAAATCAGATAATCTGCTTGGTTAAGGAGAAAAACTGGAATTAATTAAAGGCTACAGAGACAGTGAGACTCCTAACAACCACCTGGAAGACCTGCCTCATCTTTTGAGATACAGGAGAACATAAAGCTTCATTCTTACTTCAGATCTGAGAGCATCCACAGGTGTTTCTGTCCATCCTTACATTGTTCAAGAAGCTCCTCACTGAGAAAAGGAGATATGCAGGTTCTCAGAACAATGACCCCAAGGTTTGAAGGACAAGGGGGAACTCTCTATTAAGCTTGTTGGACCCCCTGAGTGTCCTAAAATCTGAATTCTTTGGGGTCACTGAAGGTAAACCTGCACTGTAAACGTACTTACAGGCAAAATAGAGGCTCAAATACAAACAGAAGTCCAGTGTACAGGTCATTATTGATCTTCTGAGAAGCTTCTGTTATTGGCACTGCTACAGGTGGTTCACCCAGTTGGTCCCATATAGTCTAGCAACTGTAACTATACCAGGCATACCTCTAAAACGCTATACACTCTACTATAACCAGGGTCAAAAGTTATCAGACTAAAATTGTATTTTCTACATCTTGGCAGTAAATTAATTATATCATTCAAGATTCCATTAATTCCTCAATTTACTTGTTTTTGACTTGTGTTCATCACAAATCCTGATCCTGAGTTTTATTATTATTTTTAAAAAAACAAAAATCATTTTATATCACTGGCCAACAAGAATTATGGATTCACTATGGAATCTGATAGGAAATACTGACATTTAATTAGTAAATAAGTCAATAAATAAGAATTAAAATAAAGATTTAAGATCAAAAACACTTAGAACATTAAATAATGAAAAACTGATTTCCGTATATATATAGTATACAGTATCTCTGTATATAGAGATATCTTCAGCAGATCTTCAGCAGTACATACAATAACATAGGAAATGAATACGGGACTTCTTTAGTCTTTAACTTCATTAATAACACTTATATAACACTATCAGTTTCCTACTACAGTTTATGTCTGGCTGTTTTCCAGCTGAGTGATATATTACATTATCTAAAAGACTGGCTGCCCTTCTCTATATGAATTCCAAGCCACTGCTGCAGTGGTCCGTGTCTTAATATGGCATTGATTTAGTGAAGCAATGGCAAAATATACCAGTGCTGGGAGTTGCTGGTCTGCGCACCTCCTTTTTAAAACAATGGTGTGAAATCTTTGACTGGGTGGTGCAGTTTGGTGCAGCCAGTTAGGATCCAGCCACTGCTGGAGTAGCCAGTTAACATAGGAACACCCCCCCCAAAAAAATAAATAAAATAAAAAATACAAGGATGGGATTTGGCCCACTGGATGAATAAACTCATCATACAACACTAAGTTCCATTAGTAAACCCTTTAGATGTGTAGTCTTAAACTAAAGTGGGACTCACTCCAGACCACTGAATGACTTGGACCCATGAGAAGCAGTAAATGCTAACTTCTAAGTGTGTTTGTAGTTTGTAGGTGTGGCTGCAGATTTCTTTGCACGCCTGAAAGTGAGTCTCGCCTGCAATAGAAACAAACAGTGGACACAGTGAACACACTTAAATGACCATTTTGACTGGAACTGAAACCAATGAGGGGAGATCTCTGACCGTTGCATGGTTCTGTACACTGTGTGAGTGAACGTGAGAGTGTTTGGGTGTGTCGTGTGTGTGTGTGTGTGTGTGTTGGGGTGGGTTTGATTTTGGTTTTGCCTGCGGAGCTGAAGTACAATGAAGAAGCGCTGAATGGTGAGCGTGGTTTGATGTGGTTTGCCTGTCTGCCTCCAAATGACGTTCCTTCATTTTCTCACCATGACAGGAATAGACACAGAGCGCAGCTATTCCAGAGCCTTCGGCCTTTATCTTCTCTCGCTTCCCCTCTGACTTCTTCTGGTTAAGTCACACTCTGTTCCCGAGGCTGTCACCTAGAACTGCAACAATGATCTGAAATCATTACCCACTCCGAAAAAAAAAGCCCTCCTATAAAACATGCGCTTGTCTGAAAGGAAGGGCGAGCGTGTGACTTGACTCGGCGACTTCAGTGCCTTCTCTCTCACCCCCTTTCTCTCTCTCTCTCTTTCTCCTGGTGAAGATACAGTTCGGCTGAGAACGTGGATGGAGAACATCGCCTATCTATCTGTAGATAGCGCTCACACTCAGCAAAAATACTGACACCTTGGCAAATGAAACCGTGTCCAGTGGTCAGATTGTGTGTTTAGTTGAGGAATGAACACATCGTCCACCGCAGCGGTCATCCAAACCCTCCTCCTGGAGATCTACCTTCCAGTAGACTTCAGTTCCATCAGAAATGCTGCAGTCCAGCCAATCAGGAGCTTCATAGGAAGTATATTAGCTGGAGCAGGTGTGGTAGGTTGTGGCTGGAGCTGGATCCTGCATGCCGGTAGATGTCCGGGACCAGGGTTGGATGATTGCTGCCGTGGACGGTGGGTTTAGTCCTTTTCAACCAACTAAACAAATAATTTCATTAGACACAGTGACTTAAACCAGGCAGCAGCAACTTAGCTTGTTATTAGATACACACATGGTGTGCAAAAGTTTGGACACCCTGGTTAAATTCTATATTTGGCTATTTTTCTGTCTGAAAATTGAAATATAAAAAAAATAAATAAATAAAACATCATATATTAAATGCAGCCTAACTTTTTTTACTGGCCACATCTCTTCACAGTATGTTAAATTTAGCAGACAAACCATAACGGTGCATTAAAATGTGCAGAAAAAAGTCATATTTAAATTTTAGTACAGAAAATCAGCCAAATTTATCATTATCACACTTTATCTAATGATATAATTTTTCTGATTTTGGGACTATTGTAAGAATATTATAAGACTAGGCAGTCTATTTGTAGGTTTCTGCTACTCGGTTTAAGTCATTGTATTTAGAGAAATGCTCTCCAATTGAAAAATATGCTTTTTTATGATTATGAACGCATTAATAAGACTATTGCAATATATTTGTTTAGACACATTGACTTAAACCAAGCAGCGGAAACCTACAGATAGACTTAATAGTCTTATAATATTCTTACAATGCAATGTTATTAGATACACACATGGTGTGCAAAAGCTTGGGCACCCTGGTCAAATTTGGCTATTTTTCTATCTGAAAATTGAAATATGACTTTTTTCTGCACGTTTTAGCCCAAAGTTTCTATGGATTTGCATATTGTTTTAAGTTCAACATATTGGAAAACTATAAAACATCATATATTAAATGCAGCCTGACTTTTTTACAGGCCACATCTCCCAGTATGTTAAATTTAGCAGACAACCCGTAACTGTGCATTAAATGTGCATTAAAATGTCATATTTAAAATTTTAATACAAAAAATAAGCCAAATATATACTTTGCCCAGGGGTGCCCAAACTTTTGCATACCATTTGGGTATCTAATGATATAGTTTTTCTGATTTTGGGACTATTGTAAGAATATTATAAGACTAGGCAGTCTATTTTTAGATTTCTGCTGCTCGGTTTAAGTCATTGTATTTAAAAAAAATTGTCTCTAATTGAAAAATATGCTTCTTTTTATGATTATGAAAGCATTAATAAGACTATTACAATATATTTTTAGACACATTGAATTAAACCAAGCAGCGGAAACCTACAGGTAAACTAAATAGTCTTATAATATTCTTACAGTATGCACAAAATTAGAAATATTATGTTATTAGATACGCCCATGGTGTGCAAAAGTTTGGGTACCCTGGTCAAATTCTGAAATTTTAAACATCATTTTTTTTTTGCACATTTTTGCCCAAAGTTTCTATCGATTTGCCTTTTACTTTTTTACAGGTCACATTAAAATGTGCAGAAAAATATCATATTTAAATTTTTAATACAGAAAATCAGCCAAATATATACCTTGACCAGGGGTGCACAAACTTTTTTTTCACCATTTGTGTATCTAATGATATACTTTTTCTGATTTTGGGACTATTGTTGGAATATTATAAGACTAGGCAGTCTGTTTGTGAGTTTCTGCTGCTTGGTTTGAGTCATTGTATTTAAAGAAATGTTCTCCAATTTAAAAAAAATTGCTTCTTTTTATGATTATGAAAGCATCAATAAGACTATTACAATATATTTTTCAAACCTAAATTATAGATAATATATATAATATATACTAAATATATATTTCTGTAGATTGATAAAATTATAAATGACTGAATATTATGCATATATGCTCTCTTATAATATTCATACTATAGTCTCAGAGTGACTAATATTAGATATATCACTGGATTTGAGATGCTTTCATTTGCCAAGGCTTAATTTTTTGCCGTGCACTAATTTATTCACCACCTGCCAGTCAGGCAAACTCATTTGACCTTATTTTGGGTTATTGTTAAGTCTTTGCACCCCAGAGTTTGCTTGCTTTGCAGGTGGTGACCAATTGCTTGACCCTCACTTACTAATTAAAATAATAATAAAAATAATAATAATGGATTTTCAAACATAGATCATATGTGTGCACTGATTTATCAGATGTTTTATGCTGTGTGTGTGTGTGTCTGTGTGTCTGTGTGTATGTGCAGTGCCTGCTCCTAGAAGGTTACGTTTTAAGGAGCTAGGCGCAGGCATGCTCAGTGTCTCCTGGAAGGAGCCCAAAGGAGAGTTTGACAGCTACAGGCTCATCTACAGCTCAGGTAAGCAGCCGCGTTGGCTGGTGACTCATTGCCCCCCCCCTTCATTCTTTTACACAGGAAGGTCCTTTCAGGAGTTCATTCAGGTGAGTCATTGGCTGGCCTCGCCTTCCAATCCATCGCTTCCACTTCATTAACCGCTAAAGCATATTGAAAACCGTCCATATGAAATATGAAAATCTCTGTTTATTAACGGCAGGTGATCAGGGCAGCTACACCTCCTACATTATGAGAGTAGTTCAAAATGAAGCACCAACACAAACCGTCCAAGAATTACTTGGAACAAAATCTCCTACATTATAAGTTCAGGGGGCCAAATTAAAAAAATGATACCGTCTGTTGCAAACAAGAAACCTACAGTAGTCTCAGAGTGAGATTTCCTGGTTTAAGGGGCTTGTCTTGAATGTAAGAGGGGCTCAAAACTTGAGGAATCATGGCTGCTTCACAGTGGACCCTGTTTTAAGAAGTGGCTGTTCAAAGAAAAACAAGTATCCACATCCTTACTTTCAATGGAAGTCAATGGAACCAGAATTTTTTCCTTTCCAAGCTGTTTTGGAGCATTTCTATTGGTCCATTCATCATAAAGTTTTGTACAATGTAAACGGTAGCTGTCATGTTTAAATAAGGCAGAAAAATAAAAATCGATGAAAATGGAGGTGCATATTTTTCTTTGGACAGCGATGATATGTTACTACTAGGTAGTTCAGAGTCTTACAGCAGCCATAATACTAATATAACTATATTCACATCATCATTACAGTGAAGAGAATGAGTTGCTCAAGTGATGGACTTGACGAGGAGGACAATAAGTGGAAAGATAAAGTTAGTTCATTCCTCCTGATTGATTCTGTGACACCTCTGGATGTGTAGTGCACTTAAGAAGAAGATATAATGAAAATTTTCAGTTTTCAATTTATAATTTTTCTCATATTGTACATCCGCACCACCATCTGAAACGCTGTGTTAGAGCTCCTGTGTCTATAAGCCCCGCCTTCTGCTCAGCTCAGTGTGCTCGGATTGGTCTGTTTGCTCATATATTACTAGTGTAACTATATTCACATCATCATTACAGTGAAGAGGATGAGTTGCTCTAATGATGGACATGATTTACCAGATGAGGAGGACAATGAGCGGAAAGATAAAGTTAGTAAGGTAGCTGGCTATCTAGTAGGGTTTCCCAGGCAGTCCAACCAATAGTAGTCATTTGCCAAATCCCTTTTGTATATTTGTAATCAGTTATTTCTTGCCGTTAGACAATTGCTGCATTTGGGTGGAATCTGAAACTGGAAAATATTAAATTTATTTAATTATTAATTTTTTAATTTTGAATTTCATCTTAAATGGCTGATAAAGTTGTTTATACAGGCGATCTCTGGATTCTAAATGATGCACACATTCAATGAGATGTATAATGTGAGCTTCAAACTTATACACAACCTGATCAAACACTAACTTTGCAGTGAACATGTAAAATATAGAACTGACTTACTTCTACTGGAAGCTAAGTAAAAGTTATAGCTGGTTGTATTTTTTCTATAACTCACTGGCTAGGATAGGACTCATGATTGGTTGCCACCAATTCCCAATGCTAATGTACTGTATATGCACAGGTTATGTATTAACTGACGATATTTATTTATATTAAATGTTGGTATTGAATGCAGTAATACACTAAAAATAGTTTGAGAACTCAAAAATTGTTGTGTTATTGTACAGAATTCCAGGCTTTTAACGGTAATTCTATATATATCCCAGTACAAACTGTAGTAGTTAATTTCTCCATATTGGTTATTTTGGATGTGTAGGTCATTTAAAGTGGCCCTGTTATAAATCCTCTTAATATAAAGTGTTCATAGGGTCTAAAACTATAAATATATGTTCACCCTCTGTTGAAAACGCTCTCTTAGGGCTCCTGTATCTTTAAGCCCCGCCTCCTAATGAGCCCAGTGTGCTCTGATTGGTCAGCTCGCTCACTCTGAGTGGCATCTTGACATAAGTTCCGTTCCTACACTGCTGTTCTTATAACAGCGTGGTCAGATCTTCCATATCAGTTAGAGTCACATCCTTAAAGTCAGGTAGAAAAAGCTTGCTGGTAGGCAGCAATGACAGTTGTGTTACAAGATGACATCACAGTGTACTGTGATATATATACACCGATCAGCCATAACATTAAAATCAGCTCAGTCTCTATCATCAGCTCCACTTAGAGCGGGCATTATTTGGGTGGTGGATCATTCTCAGCACTGCTCTGCAGCGACACCAACGTGGTGGTGGTGGTGTGTTTTAGCGTGTGTTGTGCTGGTACGTGTGGATCAGACACAGTGTCCACTCATTGTCCACTCTATTAGACACTCTTACTTTGTTGGTTCACCCAGTAGATGTAAAGTCAGAGACAACAGCTCATCTGATTCTGAGGTGGTTAAAATCTGATCCACTCACACAAGCACAGCATGCACTTATACACCACCACCACTGCGGTGGTGAGAATGATCCACCACTCAAATAGTACATACTCTTTGGTGGTCCTGACCATTTAAGAACAGGGTAAAAGGGAGATCAACATGTACATATACAGAGAATCAGATGAACTACAGTCTGTCAGTGTAGCTCCTATATGATCAGTGGAGCTGATACAGTGGGCAGTGAGTGTAGAAACAAGGAGGTGGTCTTAATGAGACCATTAGAAAATCATATATAATCACTTTCTAAAACTGTTCCCTGGTTCTAAACCTTTCATCCACACGAGCTATTTATACAGAAGCTCTAACATGCTGCTCTCTCGCTCGTCTTTATGGTTACAGATTAGCAGGAGTTTAACCTTAGACCCCACAGTCATTCTCTCTCTCTCTCTCTCTCTCTCTCTCTCTCTCTCTCTCTCTCTCTCTCTCTCTCTCTCTTTCTCTTTCTATTTCTGGGGACTGATTGCTGCATCCTAGTCTATTCATACAGCACATTCCAACAACAGTAAAGACAAAGTCGCACAAAGCCCCTCAGAGACACTGAAATTCAGAAACAATGAACAGCGATTAATGAGCGGCTAATGAAGTTCTTTTAACGACCCTTTCATGAATTTCAAACCTACTTTAAGGGGCTTTGGTGAATCCTCTGCTACCTCCGGTGTCCTTTTCTTTTCCCCTCCAATTTGCCTCCACTGTTTCTCTCTGCTGCCTTTGGGCTGCGTAAGGCAACCCGCTACCTTTCAAAGCTCGGTAACAGCTCACGCACTTCAAAAGAAACTCTCTGACCGTAAAGTAATGAAATTCTGATGAGAATGATGTGCAGCAGTTCTCGCATTTAAATCTAGCTTGTTGGATTATTCTAGCGGTAGGATCCCCACATTCATCAACTCAAAGATTTGTCATTTCATGGTAGATGATGTTCTCACATTAACGCAGAGGGGGTGGAATTATCACTGTCATTACTCGGGCAGACTGAGGAGATGAGTATTTCTCCTGCGAAGTTATTGATTCGTCAGTAGGAATCGGGGCGAAATGCCGAAAATATATTATCACAATGCTGGAAGATAAAAAAAGAGGCGTGAAAAGAGGTGTAGGATTGCCAGAGGAGCGTAGGAAAAGGGGCAAGGTGGGAAACTTTACAAAACTCATTTCGAAGAACATCTGGAAGTAGGGCTGCGATAAATAATTGATAAAAGTTCTAGAAACTGGGTCTTTAAGAATGTTCAAAAACAAAACCAATTCTCTTTACTTCTCCTATGAATTCACACACTTCTGTGAACCAATAGGACGTTTTCCTTGTTTCTTGCTTGAGTCTATCTAGTCACCAGTGACACCCCTTAGCAGTGGGTCTATGGAAAGCTGGGCAAAAATGATTTTAGATTTGACCGATTTCAAAGAACGATTCTTCTGGAGAATGATTGCGGATATTTGAGTTCAGATACATTAGGTGATGCTCCTGAAACTTCGCCCCCACATACATGGGCATGCATTCAAACTAGGCAACTAAACATAACAAGATAGGTTTATTTTTAGATCCTTAAAAAAAAACTCCAGAAACCCCCCCAAGTACTATAAATACTGATCAGACTACAGAACTTGATCAGACTACAGAACTAGTAATCTAATAATTGTCGGTTAGCAACTTGTCATTACAAGTGCTACTGCAATTCTATCCAGTTGTTCTGCAATTCTATCATAAACATTTAGCAAATGGAACAAAACAATACTAGCCTATAGATTTTCTGAAACGGCTCCATGAAGCTGAACAGCTTGACAGCTATTCGTTCTTATTCCACCATAAGTGCTACAGAAGTTTCATGCTGGTGCCTCAGGCTCCCTGTTCAGCTTCTTGTTCAGAATTTCTTGTTCCATTTTTTGACCCATGTGCACCAAATATTATTAGTAGAGATGGAAGGATTGATCGGCTATGTATCGGTATCGGGCGATTTTTAATCAAAATATGTGATCGGCCGATATTTCTCCAGTTTAGCCGATCCCGAGAGCGTTAAACAAATAAGCCTAATTTCTGTATTTACAGCTAGCGTTTCATACAGGAAGAGGAGCCCTCCTTGAAGCCCCCTCCGGCCAGCTCCCTGCACTTCCTATCTGAACCGCTAGGTGGAAACACATACCCTTTCACCCTTTGACTTTTTTATAATGTGTAAAATCAGATGAAGACATTTAACACTACTAATCTGATACGGTTTTTAGAGTACACCACGCGGCTGAATACAGTGAGTATCACCAAACAGCAGAGCTAGCACGCACAGCTAGCACAAAACAAACAACCCAGAACACCATACAGACCAGATCTGACCGGTACGAACAGAACAGCAGCAGCAATTCAAGATCTACATTTAATGATTACAGTTTTTTGTTTAAAATCTAGAGTCTGTGTTTAATAACTGCAGTTTTAACTGCATTTATTTATTTAGCTTTTTTTGTTTTAAATTTAAATTAAAATATTGTAGTATTGGGGATATTTGTTTGATTTTTACTGTTAATTTTGTTAAAAATATTATGCTGTTTCACATGAGCTTGTTAAAAATGGTAATAAACCAGTTTAGACCATGTTTTATGACTTGCTTGCGCTAATAAATGGATGTAGCTCTGCTGTGGCATACAGCCTCGCCCTCGATCGGTATCATTTATTGGCCGATCGTGCTGAAAGGTGATCAACGATCGGAATCAGCCTCAAAAACACTGATCAGTCCATCTCTAATTATTAGTGTTATTGTTGTTTCCTTTATTATTAAAAAATCTAGAGTTTTGATTCGTGGACTGCAAGTACAGCATTTCTTTGGGATTGTTAAAATACCATGCTCAAATTTAAACGCAGACAGATACACCAAATTAAAGAGCACATATAGAGGCAGATAAACAGAAAGACTACAATAACTCTTTAATATCTTATTTGTGGTGTTACTAAAGCACCCTGGAGCATAGCTTTGTGTCTCTCCTCTTCACTGGTTTGACAGAATTCTTGATTTTCTATCCCTACAGTACCTTCTACTGCCTTACCCATCCTGCACCATGCAAAGTATATCTCTTAAACCTTCAGGAATCCCTGTGGTGTCAACCATTCATTGGTGTCAACTAGCCATTCATTGAGTTATGGGCTACTTAATACTAAATACAAGCTAGAGTCCGGGTTATTTTCCTAAGTAAGAAAGAAAACAGTGTTTGTGGACACCAGCTGCAAGTCTCTACCACAAGCTCAATAAGCTGGTTATCCGAATATCTTATCTCCCTTTGAGTAATTCATTCTGCCCATTGTAATTATGATCTGAAGTCCCTTACAACGTTAATGCAGCTACAACAATATCTGGCTTCCAGGCGCTACCGTCAGCTCTCCCTATCCAGGTAATTATCATGTCTCCTCTAACAAAGAACTGGGTCACAAACATGGCTAAAGTAGCTTCACTGGCCTGGCTGTGTTCCAGTAATCCATATTGCTTTGGCCCCGCTCCAATCCTCTTGACTGCTCCCTAGCCCTTGTCTCCTTGCTTTAATTATCTATCTGAATGGCTCCATCTGCATGAAGTGTGTACATACTGGCACACTCAATTTTCCCCGGCATTCTGCGGCGATGATGATGAATTCACTGGAGTGCACTGTTTGAATGGCTGTGCAAATGCAAGGTCGTCCAACTCCAGTCAAAACAACTTGCCGTTTTGTGCTTAAATCAGTCTGATTAAGCTCGTGAAAGACTTCGTAATTAGTCGACTCAGCTCGCAAGTTGCCCTCTCGTTTTCCTCCGCCGGTTCAGGCCTGGCGCTAATCCAGCTTAAAGCCACGTCTTTGCCCGTTTCCTACTCAGGCCAATCAGCATGTTGAGATGAACTGCACATGACAGCTGAATGAGCAAACGCTGGGTTCGGAAACTCTTGACACAGTCCCGCACGAACTCATGGTTGCTATAATACAAAACTCATCTCTTTACCCAGCAGAAAAAGTCAACTTCTATTTATATCCCTTCTTTTGTTTGCTGCTAAATTTGATTTCACAGTGTTTGAGAACTGTTCTCGTTTTTGCTGTTCTAGAATCATTAATGCTATTCCAGAATGTTCCTTATATTGGTGCTGTTCTAGAATGTTCCCCACATTCACGTTGATCTAGTATGTTTCTTCCATTCACAGTGATCTAGAATTGTCCATTTATTTATGCTGATCTATAATGTTTCATCAATCTAGAATCTATTTTCACCATTCATGCTGATCTAGAATGTTCCCCACATTCACGTTGATCTAGTATGTTTCTTCCATTCACAGTGATCTAGTATCGATCATTTTTTTATGCTGATCTACAATGTTTCATCAATCTAGAATGTATTTTCACAATTCATACTGATCTAGAATGTTCCCCACATTCATGCTGATCTAGAATGTTCCCCACATTCACGTTGATCTAGTATGTTTCTTCCATTCACAGTGATCTAGTATCGATCATTTTTTTATGCTGATCTACAATGTTTCATCAATCTAGAATGTATTTTCACAATTCATGCTGATCTAGAATGTTCCCCACATTCATGCTGATCTAGAATGTTCCCCACATTCATGTTGATCTAGAATGTTTCTTGCATTCTTAGTGATCTAGAATCGTTCATTTATTTATGCTGATCTATAATGTTTTCTCAATCTAGAATGTATTTTCACCATTAATGCTGATCTAGAATGTTCCCCACATTCACGTTGATCTAGAATGTTTCTTCCATTCATATAGATCTAGAATCATTCATTTATTTATGCTGATCTATAATGTTTCATTAATCTAAAATGTATTTTCACCACTCATGCTGATCTAGAATGTTACCTCTATTCACTGATCCAGAATGTTCCCTGTCATTCACATTGATCTAGAATTCTTGCAGTATTTACATCGATTGAGATTGTTTCCTACATTCAGATTGATCTACAATGTTTGTCATTCATGTCAGTCTAAAATGTTCAGTGCATTCACAACGATCTAGAATGTTCCCCACATTCACATCAATCTAGAATGTTCCCTTGATTTACAATGTTTCTGCCATTAATGGCGACGTTTCTTCAATTCATCAAGAATCTTGCTGATATTTATTCTTGGTGATCTAGAATCTTCACTCAATTCATGGTATTCTAGAACCTTTTATTTATTCTTGTCGATCTAGAATGTTTCTACCGTTCACATCTATCTAGAATGTTCCATCAATCTAGAGTGCTCCCGCCATTCATGTTGATGTAGAGCTTTCCCTTGATCTAGAATGTTCCCAGCATTCATGTTGATGTAGAGCATTCCCTTGATCTAGAATGTTCCCAGCATTCTTGTTGATGTAGAATGTTCTCTTGACCTAGGATCTTTTAAATTATTCAGATTGTTTCCTGGATCTAGAATGTTTCAACCAATCATGCTAGTGTAGTATGTTCCTTCTATTTATTATGATCTAGAAAGTTTCCTCTCTAAAATGTTTCCAACATTCATGCTGATTTTGCTTGTACCCGCCATTTATGTCAATCTAGAATGTTCCCCTAATTTAGAGTGTACCTGCCATTAACGTTCAACTAGAATAATCCCTTGATCTAGTATGTTCCACACATTCACGTCAATCTAGAGCGTTCCTGCCATGTATTTTCTATACATATGTTCCTTTCTTGATCCTCTCTGTGTTTCTGATGCGCAGGAGGTCAAGAGCGAGAGGTCCAGGTGGCCAAAGAAGAGGCCAAAGCTGTGATAGCAAACTTTGACCCCAGTAAAGAGTACACCTTCAAAGTCATTGCCCTCAGTGGCGGTCAGCAGAGTAGACCACTGCTGGGCAGCTATAAAGGTAATTACCATTGTTTACTCTATGTTTAATTATACATCCAATATTATATTATAAATATAATAACTTCTCTATTCACACGGTTCTAGAATCTTCTGCATTCACGCTGTTCTAGAATCTTCTGCATTCATGTTGTTGTAGCATATTCTCCCTCCATTCTCACTGTTCTAGACTATTCTGCCTCCATGCACACTGTACCAGAGTATTATCCTTCCATTCTCACTGTTCTAGAGTATTCATTCTCCGTTCACACTGTTCTAGAGTATTCTCCCTCCATTCGTACTGTTCCCTCAAATCACACTGTTCTAGAGTATTCTCCTTCTATTCTCACTGTTCTAGAGTATTCCCCCTCCATTCATACTGTTCCCTCAAATCACACTGTTCTAGACTATTCTCCTTCCATTCTCACTGTTCTAGAGTATTCATTCTCCGTTCACACTGTTCTAGAGTATTCTCCCTCCATTCATTCTGTTCCCTCAGATCACACTGTTCTAGAGTATTCTCCCTCCACTCTCACTGCTATAAAGTATTCTCCCTCTTTTCACACTGTTTTAGAGCATTCTCTCTCTATTCACACTATTCTATAGTATTCTCCCTCTCCATTCTCACTGTTCTAGAGTATTCTCTCTCCATTTACACTGTTCTGGAGTATTCTCCCTCCATTCGTACTGTTCCCTCAGATCACAATGTTCTAGAGTATTCTTCCTCCACTCTCCCTGTTCTAGAGCATTCTCTCTCTATTCACACTGTTCTAGAGTATTCTCCCTCCCTTCACACTGTTCTAGAGTATTCTCTCTCCCTTCACACTGTTCTAGAGTATTCTCCCTCTCTATTCTCACTGTTTTAGAGTATTCTCCCTCCATTCTCACTGTTCTAGGGTATTCATTCTCCATTCACACTGTTCTAGAGTATTCTCCCTCCATTCATACTGTTCCCTCAGATCACACTGTTCTAGAGTGTTCTCCCGCCACTCTCCCTGTTCTAGAGCATTCTCTCTATAGTATTCTTCCTGCCTTCACACTGTTCTAGAGTCTTCTCCCTCCACTCTTTTAAAATATACTGTTCTAGAATGTTCTATAATGTTTTTCAGTAGTTTTTTTCTGTTTATCTCTGATTGTCGTGTGTTGTACAGGCTACAGTCGAATTATTCGGAAACAAATAATACATATTGTCGCTGTCCAATGAAAAACATACCTCCATTTTTGTTGATTTTGAGGTTTCTACATCATTTGAACATACCAATGGACGTTTATATTGTGTGAAAATTTCACCAATAGAAATGCTCCAAAATAGCATGGAAAAAATGCCCATTGACTTACATTGAAAGTAAAGCAGGTTTTTGGTCTCTCCTGTAAAGTTCGAGATACTTGTTTAGACAGCGACGATAGAAATAATAATATTTGACTATATTTGTTTTTGTTTATGTTCTATTGAATATAATGAAATGGTCGTCCCACATACCCCCACCACACACACACACATCACAGCATTTTAAACTGACCATGGACTGGTCGTAACTGTGGACAGAGTAGAGAGAAAGAGAGAGAGGAGAGAGGAAAAGATTGAATTATAGACCCTCCACACCACACGGTAATCCATGAAGATAATAAGATAAGACCTTGCTGAAATTGGGACAGACGACTCGACCTCACCATCACTGCTAATGTGCCCGTACCGCGGGTCAGACCTTGATGTCAGCGGGGGCAGCATGTTAGAGGATAGCACTGAGCTTTGAGGAGGGTAGATCTCCAGTAGGAGGAGGAGGAGGAGGAGGAGGCTCAGTGACCACTGGGGGGCGTTTATATGGGAAGGTTGCGTTGGTCAGAGTAGTGTAATGGTATTTATGGGTGACTGTAACAGTGTTCATTGACCCACAGCGTCCAGGTCAGAGGTCATCGACAGCAGCCTGCAGACACACGGAGAGAGGCAGAACAGTGAGCCTGAGCAGGACAATGAGATCCGCGAAGGTAAGGTCAAAGGTCAAGTGGGAGGTGACCTCAGCAAAGTGGGGTCAGACCCAGGCCTGAATGGACAGTGGTGTAAACTCAGGCAAGGGTCAGCTCGGGAGTGCGTGTGTGTGGTGTGTAGAGGTGCGCGGGTGTGTGTGTGCGTGTCCCAGCTGCCGGACGGGAGTGCTCTAGGGTTACCATGGCAACCCAGGAAAAAGCCTCAGCGCAGCAATAGCCTTCTGAAGTCTGGATGAAAAGCGTCCCATTGAAAATGACACCTGCTGCCAAGTCTTTACCCCACAAAGACGAGGACCCCCAAAGAAGAGGAGGACAATAACGAGTTTGAACATTAACCAGGACCTCAATCAGTGCCCTCAGTAAGGAGCACCCAGGCACCTGATAGAGGGAGAGCTGCAGGCGGGCTGTAGACACATGAGGTATGTTCAGTCTGCTTCGTGTTCACATGCTGTTCCTGTGTGTGTGTGTGTGTGTGTGTGTGTGTGTGTCTTTGTGTGTGTGTGTGTGTGTGTATGTGTGTGTGTTTGAAATGGACCAACTGAATAAGGAGAGTAGATAATCTGTATGTTGGCCATCATCATCATCTACCTTTGTGGAAAACATGTCTATTACAGTGGTCTCAGAGTAGGGGAAGGGGTCTTAAACTCTAATCACTAGCCAGGTGGTCTTCTCCAAAGAGTTCAGAGAACTTGTGTCTTAACTACAAGTCGCATACACTCAATTAAGATGATGTGCATCAGCAATTCTTGGGACAGCACAACTACTACTCCTACTACTGATACAGTTGCTACTCCAACTAACAACAACAACAACACCATCTACTATCAATCAATCAATCAATCAATCAATCAATCAATCAATCAATCAACAAACCAAGAAGAAGAAGAAGAGAAGCAGTTCATGAAAGAAAAGAGGAAACAATTTTCTGAAAGGAAAAAAAAGAGTCCATGCATAAACATATAAATGTAAGAAAGGGTATCCAGGTCCAAGCCCCCCCTAGAGCAAGCCAGAGGCAACAGTGGCAGGAAAAACTAGCTTGGTATAAGGAAGAAACATTGAGAGGAACCCAGCCTCAAATAAACTACCTTAAATTTACGGACACCTTCAATTCACTGCCACCTTTAATTCCATGCCACCTTATGTGCAGTACTACCTTAGATGCACTGCCACCTGAAATCCCATGCCACCTCAAATAAACTGCTACCTTAAATTTATGGACACCTTCAATTAACTGCCACCTTAGATTTCATGGCACCTTAAATGCGATTCTTCCTGCACAGCCACCTGAAAAGCAGACACATGTTTTTCTTTGGACATGCGTTAGTCCCTCGCTGACTGAAATGGACTGCAGTGGATAATCCAAACAGATTGTAATTCAGTTGTACCAGGATGAGCTTAATCCAGCAGGCCAACGTGGGAAAACAATACAGGGACGCTGATAGACCCTGATTAGCATCTCTTCATTTGTGTGATGGTAATTGGGGTCTTTTCGTTTTCATTTGCTTTGAGTAGCGATAGCGTTTTTTTCCTTCGTTCCGTGTGGAGTCGTACCTTCATGACGTGTGTTTAATTTTCACACCGGGCTGGAGCAGGAGTTCACCCAGACCCTGAGATTATTGCTGCGCGATAGGCTGTAAATCGTGATTGATGGCCTGAGAGTAGACCCTGCTGCCTGCGTGAGGATGGGCAGCCGCGTGTGGTTTAGAGTTAAATGAGTCGTTTTATTGGTAGGAAGGTGGATTTGAAACTTTGTTATGAAGTTGTTTTACTACTTTTCGTGTGCGAGGAGAGGCTGCTGGTGGTTTTGCACGGCTGCATCGGAGCGGGGTGTAAAAGCGTCACTCGTTCGGCCTCGCGTGTTTGATTCATGGATTTAGACGGAGTTAGATGAAAGCTGGAATTCCACTAAAGGCATTTGGCGACGCTAACATGGCATTAGTGGGAGACGTGGTGTGTGTGTGTGTGTGTGTGTGTGTGTGTGTGTGTGTGTGAGTTGAGGGCTGTCATTACAGGATGGCTGGAGTAGACAAAGCTGAGAGAAAGCTGAAGGTTCCCTGTGCAGCTTGTGTCCTGTGACGGAGCACTCAGAGGCAGGCGATGTGGCGATACTGTATTGCAGGGGTCTCTAATAGGCGGACCTCGGTCCAGGTCCAGACCCAGATGTTGTCCAGTGAGGACCCAAACTGATAATCTGTTGAGAAGGATTTAATTCTGACAGTGTTTATTTTAAGAGGCGGAGCAATCACATAGTAAAATCAGCAAACGTGCTCCTCAGCCAATCAGATCTGTGCAGATTCGGGGGTCTGGCGAGAAGCAGAGCGAGACAGAGATGTTTGTACTCCCTCAGGCAGCTCCAAACCAACATCTCATATGATCTGAGACCGTGGAGCTAATTAAAAGCAGCCAAGTATCTCATATCCATCCATCCATCCATTATCGTCCTCTTTATCTCGATAGTCAGGGTCACGGGGGGCTGGAGCCAATACCAGCATCATCAGGCGAAGGTGGGGTACACCATGGACCACCATGGAGGTTGCCAGTCCATCACATGGCAAACACACACTCACTCACACCTACAGTCAGTTTAGAGTGAGTGATCAACCTAACATGCATGTGTTTGGACTGTGGGAGGAAACCAGAGCACCCGGAGGAACCCACTCAAACACGGGGAGAACATACACATGTGAATCAGATTTAAAGTCCTGGCTGGACAGCCAACACCTCACTTCTCTCACTGAACCAGAGAAAGTGTGGAGGAATACAAGAGAGAGATAAACTGATACTATGTGAAACTCAGTTAACAAGACTAAACATTTTATTTCCTTCTTTATTATAAATAGACCCTTTATGGTTGCCTTTTTTATAAATACATTTTAAATGTAGTCTTTGTTTTTAGTTAGTGCATTTCAGTTCAGCATTTAAACAGTAAATCTACTGAAATCTACTGAACGGTATGTGTGGTGTGTTGGTGTTTCAGTAGCTGATGGTATAAGATGTTGATACTAGACTACTTCAGTAAACAGGATACACCACTGAATCATAACACATGTAGAAATGACGACAGCCCGGACCTTGGTCTGAGGAGATTTACTTTAACTGGACAGTACTGACCTCTGATTAAACACCCCCATCATAATCATGTTGGGTATGAGGTAGGGGTGTAAGAAAATATCGAAATATTGAATATCGGGATATTATGTTTAGTGATATTGTATCGATTCTCAAAAACACTGTATCGATACACAGATTCCTGACATGCAGTCAATTATTGTGTGTTGTGTTTAAACCTCTGACCACTAGATGGCAGTGTTGTAATCCATTTTCGGCTCCACTCCAACATTAACAAGCAGCACAAGGGTGCAATGCTATTGTAATCTTTGATAAACCTGTTCATACAGTGGTGTGTTTTAATAGTAGGATTTGAAAAATCACAATATATCACTTTGCTTGTAGTATCGCAATATATCGTGATGTACTGAATCGTGATCACTGTATCACGATATGTATTGTATTACCAGGTTCTTGCCAACACACAGTCCTAGGAGGATGTGGTCAGTACTGAGAGAGCTCTGAGCTGCTGAGCTGGATTTACTGCTCACTGTGTGTAAGAACTGTAGTACTGAATACTCCACAGTGAACTGGAGTGATGAAGAAAAAGTGAAGATGAAGAAGTGTTGATGGTTTATGTATTGTGTTGCTACTTTCTCTTTCTCTGCCTTCCTGTCTCCTTCTCTCCTTCTGTCTCTCTCTACTCTCTCTCTTCACTCTCTTTCTTTCATATCTTTCTTTTTCTTTCTATCTCTTTTTCTCTGGCTCTTCTTTTTCCTGCAAGTCCCTTTCTCCATCTTTCTCCTTCTGCTTTGCTATCTCATCCTTCTGTTTCTCTCTTTCTCTCTCTACTTGTCCTACTTTCCTTCTGTCTCTACTTTTCTGTCTTTCTCTTCCTGTCATATGTTCTCTCTCTCTTCCGCTTCTGTGTCTCTTTTTCTCTGTCTGCACTTCTCTCTGCTTTCATCTCCTCCCCTTCTCTCTCTCACTCTCTGTCTTTTCTTTTCTCTTTATGTCTCTACTTGTCTCTCTGTCTTTTTGTCTCTCTGTATTTTTTCTTTCTACCTCTACATTTCTCTTTTAAGACTCCTTCACACTCTTTCTATCTTTCTCTGTGTTTGCTTTTCTTGCTTTACTTATTTTTCTATCTGCATCTCATCCTTTTTGCTGTCTGTCTCTCTCTTTCTGTGTGTCTTTCTCTCTGTCTCTCCTTTTCTATATTTCCTGTCTTCTTTCTTTAACTCTCTTTTTTCTATCTCCACTTTATCTTTCTCTTTCTATTATTTTCTTTCTGTCTCTGTCTCTCTCTCTCTGTCTCTCTCTCTCTCTCTCACTCTTTACTTATAGAAATCTACTTGTCTCATTCTGTTTTGGCCTCTCTGTCTCATGCTGTCTCTATCCACTCTCTTTCTTCAAAGACTTTCTGTATCTTGCTCTTTCTTTATATTTCTCTCTCTTTCTGTCTGTCTCTCTCTCTCCCTCTCTCTCTGTCTATCGCTGTCTCTTTGTCTCTCTCTCTGTCTGGCTATCTCTGTCTCGGTCTCTCTCTCTCTCTCTCTGTCTATCACTGTCTATCTGTCTGTCTCTCTCTCTGTCTATCACGGTCTATCTGTCTGTCTCTCTCTGTCTGGCTATCTGTCTGTCTCTCTCTCTCTCTCTCTGTCTATCACTGTCTATCTGTCTGGCTATCTCTGTCTCTGTCTCTCTTTCTCTGTCTGCCTCTGTCTCTCTTGCTGTCTTTCTCTCTGTCTCTCTTTCTCTGTCTGCCTCTTTCTCTGTCTCTCTCTATCTTTCTCTCTTGCTGTCTCTCTCTCGCTGTCTCTGTCTGTTTTTCTCTCGCTGTCTCTGTCTCTGTTTTTCTCTCGCTGTCTCTCTCTCTGTTTGTCTGTCTTTCTCAGTCTTTCTCTCTCTCTATGTCTCTCTCTCTCTGTCTCTCTCTCTATGTCTCTCTCTTTCTCTCTCTCTATGTCTCTCTCTCTCTCTCTTTCTCTCTCTCTATGTCTCTCTCTCTCTCTCTCTCTTTCTCTCTCTCTCTCTCTCTGTCATTCTTACACAGACACACATATACAAGCACACATGTATACACACTCTCTCTTTCCTGGGGCTATACAGGTGTTCTCTCTACACCCTGCTTTTACCCTCTTTCTCTTTATCTCTGCGTCTCTCTCTATCTCTCTCTCCCTCTCTCTCCCTCTCTCTCTCTCTCTCTCTCTCTCAGGGCAGGAAGGATATTAGACACTAATACTGCTTCTCTAATAGACCCTTCAGGGCTATACTTTACCCCTCAACACCTGCTACCTACATATTATACCCTCTGAGTCACATGTAGCTCTGACAAAGGACACAACGCTGCTCTGTGTGTGTGTGTGTGTGTGTGTGTGTGTGTGTGTGTGTGTGTGTGTGTGTGGGTCAGTGTATTGTTCCTCTGCCTGATGAAGACTTTAATTTGCTGGTGGGGTGTTGTGTAAGATAGCAGTGCATCTTTTTATAGTCTGAGCCCACCGAGCTAAACAGTGTGGGGTAAATATCCAAGTGTGATTTAAACCTGATTATTTTCTGTAAACTAGAGTTCAGACCTGCTTTTGTGGCCGTGAAGACCAAACTGTCCGGCTTCTCCGACTCGAGCTCTGAATGCTAACTCTGTGCTGGAGCTGCGCAACACATGGCTAAAATCACAACACTGGTCTTTGTGATATGCTGACTCCTGAGAACTGAATACAAATGAAGCCTCTAACAGAACACAGGCTTCGTCCACTGTGTGCACCGAGCCTCCTGACCAATCACTGATTAGTCTCTATCGGTTTATTGATTAAAGACCCCCACAGGACCGCCACAGAGCAGGTATGATTAGGGAGGTGGATCATTTTCAGCACTGCAGTGACGCTGACATGGTGGTGGTGTGTTAGTGTGTGTTGTGCTTCTGGAGTGTTTAAACACTGTGTCCTTTCTCTCTCTCTCTCTCTCTCTCTCTCTCTGTCTCTCTCTCTCTCTGTCTCTCTCTCTCTCTCTCTCTCTTTCTCTCTCTATCTGTTTGTCTGTCCCTTTCTCTGTCTGTATGTCTCTCTATCTCTCTCTCTCTCTCTTTCTTTCTCTATCTGTTTGTCTGTCCCTTTCTCTGTCTGTATGTCTCTCTCTCTCTCTCTCTCTCTCTCTCTCTCTCTCTCTCTCTCTCTCTCTTTCTCTCTCTATCTGTTTGTCTGTCCCTTTCTCTGTCTGTATGTCTCTCTCTCTCTCTCTCTCTTTCTTTCTCTCACGATCTGTTTGTCTGTCCCTTTTTCTGTCTGTCTGTCTCTCTGTCTCTCTATCTCTCTCTCGCTCTCTTTCTCTCTCTATCTGTTTGTCTGTCCCTTTCTCTGTCTGTATGTCTCTCTCTCTCTCTCTCTCTCTCTCTGTCTCTCTCTCTCTCTCTCTCTCTCTCTCTCTTTCTTTCTCTCACTATCTGTTTGTCTGTCCCTTTTTCTGTCTGTCTGTCTCTCTCTGTCTCTCTATCTCTCTCTCGCTGTCTGTCTCTCTCTCACTGTCTCTCTCTCTCTGTCTCTCTCTCTCTCTCTCTCTCTCTTTCTTTCTCTCACTATCTGTTTGTCTGTCCCTTTTTCTGTCTGTCTGTCTCTCTCTGTCTCTCTATCTCTCTCTCTGTCTCTCTCTCACTGTCTCTCTCTCTCTGTCTTCCTCTCTGTCTGTCTCTCTCTGTCTTTCTCTCTGTCTGTCTGTCTCTCTCTGTCTGTCTCTGTCTTTCTATTTCTCTCTCTCTCTCTCTCTCTCTCTCTCTCTCTCTCTCTCTCTCAAGTTCAAGTTCAAGTTCAAGTTCAAGTTCAAGTTCAAATAGCTTTATTGGCATGAATTGTTATTATCAATTGTTGCCAAAGCAATAGTAGAGTTATTAATAGTAGGAATACCAAAGTATGGAGACAATTAAAGAAAATAAATGGATAAATAATAAATAAATAAATAAATAAATAAATAGGAACATATGTGGTACATATACTGTATTGTGTTGGGTGTGTTCAGGTGTTCAGTGTGGGACTCTGTTCTCTCAGGACGTGACAGCTGTGGACGTATTTAGCTGATAACTGAACACAGTCTGAGATTTCTCCTAAATACACTCTCAGCAGATCTTCATCTCTCTCCAGTTTATCTTCCAGTGCTGGGAAGCTGGTTTTTATGGAGTGAAGGAACTCCTGTCTGAGGGAGGTGTATCTGGAACAGGAGGAGAGGAAGTGCTGCTCTGTTTCTATGTGTCCTGAGTTACAGTGAAGACACACTCGCTCTTCTCTGGGCTTCCAGTGTTTCTTCTGACGCCCTGTCTCTATCTCTAGACTGTGGGTGCTCAGTCTGTACGTTGTTAAAGCGTGTCTTTCTTTAGTCTTTCTAACTTTAGTTAGATACTCGGCGAGTGTGTATTCTCTGTTTAGTCAGTATTTTTAGTTCAGTATGTGAGGAGATTTGCTGAGTCCAGGTGTGTATGTACTCTAATTGTTGTGTTTTGTTGATCATTTTGAGGTGTGTGTGTGTGAGAGAGTGTATTGGGTGTTAGTGTGAAGGTGATGCTTTTCTTTAATGTGTCTGAGGGGGTCTGTGTGTGGGTGTGTGCAGTTACTGAGGTATGCTGTGTCCACTACACTATGAGTCTGGGTGGGATTGGGAAAGGTGGGAGTGGAATTTTATGGCTCTTTTAAAGAGAGGGACTCTCTCTCTCTCTCTGTGTCTTTCTCACACAGACACACATATGCAAGCAAACATGTACACACTCTCTCTTTCCTTAAGTTACTATTACTATTGAAGATCCTTGTTTTTCTTTGGACAGCGACGATATGCACTTACCGAAGTTTTTCTGAATTTGTGCTGGAATGCTGTTCCATTCTGATGTTTCGAAGCCCGTTTCCACCCTGGCTTCACGTTTCAGTAACAGATCATGACTATTAGTCTCGGCCTTCAGTTTGGGTCTTTCTGCCAGCAGAACCCTTCACAAGTTAAAACATATAAACATATAATAATACGTCTGCCACAAGCATGATGGGAACCAGGAGCTTTAGGAGCTTCAGATCTGCAGAAAATGATTCAGTATCTTGACTCTAGTAATTTCCTAGTGCCAAGATACTGAATCATTTTCTGCAGATCTGAAGCTCCTAAAGCTCCTGGTTCCCATCATGCTTGTGGCAGACGTATTATTATATGTTTTAACTTGTGAAGGGTTCTCATCTGCTGTTCTTATACAGCTGAACTGCAGTCATGTTGTTGGCTGGGTGCTTTGTGTTGTATGCTAGTGTCTCCTGGCTGATGTCAGTTGAAGAGAGGAAACCACACTGGAGTCAGAATCTTGGTTAATTGAGGAGCGCTTGCTTCCATTTCCAGTGCAAGGCTGGTACCAGTTCTGAGATACAGCTTTTATAGCATAGAATTTCCCTCCCAGGCATATAGTGATATGAAACAGAACACACAGGAACTTTAGGAATTACAGGGATAAGCCATGGGTGCACTCTGCATTGTCTTTTTATTGGATATAGGAAATCATGAGAAGCGGATAAGCTCTGTCTTGCCCGGTGGCAACACCCCACCCCTAAAGAAAAGCCCATTCATGTATATTCTAGGGCAATAAAAAAAAGAGAGAATGCATATATATATATATATATATATATATATATATATTTATATATATATATATATATATGCATTCTCTCTTTTTTTTATTGCCCTAGAATATATATATATATATATATATATAATATATATATCAATCTGAATATGTTGCACTGTATACTTGCTGTACAGTAGCTGATTGATAAATATATGTTCACCAGTAAGAACACCAGATCTGATTAGAACAGATGTAAATAATCATACATACAATATAAATTAACATGAATATCTTATTGTGAAAGAAGTAGATCATATCTTGAGCTCCAGTTTGAAGAACAAAGTGTAGTTCCAGATTTTTCCTGGACGCCCCAGACATTGTATGAATGTATTCAGTTCCTTCAGCAGCAATCTTGATTTAGCTTAATGAAGTACTGAGAGTCAAAGCAGGTATTAGATGAGAACTGTTAATAATACTGGGTTGTTTATAGAAGGAGAAGCTTGGAAAGGGTTAAATAAACACACTGATGTATGTAAAAGCACCACTTACTGTAATAATACTGTTGAATATTAAAAAATAGTGTTTTGCTGAGTAAATTAAAGCTTCCAGTCTGTAAATTAAATATAATAATGTCCTCAAGTGTCTAAAACTTGCACAGTACTGTATATCAAACTGCTCTGCTCTGCCTTAAACTCATCAGTGGGTTCCTCAGTGCTTATAGAGACCCACTCGCTGTTGTTCGCTGTTATAAGTTCAGTTGTGGAGCCTTGACGTAAATGAGGTGAACAAAGACACACACACACACACACACACACACACACACAGACACACTGTGTGATAAGGCTAATGGGTGTTGATGCTGTTAATTGTACTGTGTTGCTGAGTCTGTGAAGTGCGTGAATGCATACAGGATGTCACTGATTTCCCATAGGGCAGTGTGCTAACTTCACTGTGTGTGTGTGTGTGTGTTTGAGAGTGTGAAAAAGAGTGAAAAGGCTGATAATTCGTAGGTGAGAGTGAGAGAGCTAACAAGCACTTCTTTTGAGTACAAGAAGTAATTAATGGTTGTCATAAAGAGCTACTTTCTTCTGTGGTGACTCCGTGTGTTCAGTTCTAGACGAATGAGGGAACAGATATGGTCCTGAATTCCTCTGAAGTTTTGCCTTAAGGGCGTCTTCACACTAGAGCTGCTTTTCTGGGGCCGGTGCTGTGAGTTTGGTACGTTTGGTTTAGTGTGAAAGCTGTTTTAGAGCCCGGGAGCGGTCCGCTGAGCTCTGGTCCTCCTGAAATTGGCGGTCTGCGGTTCACTTCCAGTGCAGTCTGGGGTGGTCCAGTGTGGGGTTATGTGATTGGCTCCTTTTGTAACGCTTCAGCTTATCATGTTACTTCCTTCTTCAAGTTTTGTGATGGTGGGAAAGTGTTGTTGTGGATGCTGTTTGCTGTTTGAGAGTTTTCATTAAAACAAAAATCTGAAAAAGCAGCAAGTGGATGAAGCGCGTGCCTGATATAATAGTCAATTAATCAGTTAACTTTTACTTTCACTGGGAAATACAGTGGCAAAAATAAGTATGTAAACCCTTTGGAATTACCTAGTTTTCTGCAATAATTGACCATAAAACGTAGTCTGATCTACATCTTAGTCCCAATCATAGACAAACTTAATGTGCTTAACCTAATACCACACAAACAGGAGAACATGAATTCTTAAGTTTACCAAGGTATCCTACAGAATAATGTCAGGGTGGCTGAAGCTCAGTAGAAGTTGGGTGATGCAGCAGGATAATGACCCTAAACATGGAAGTAAATCTATAGAATGGCTTCAAAAAAAAAAAAAAAAAAAAGAAAATTCCACCTTTTGGAGTGGCCCAGACCTCAATACAATAGAGATGCTGTGGAATGACCTCCAGAGAGTTGTTCACACCAGACATCCTAAGAATATGGCTGAGCTGAAGCAGTTTTGTAAGGAAATATGGTCCAGAATTCCTCCTGAACGTTAGGCAGGTCTGATCTGCAGCTACTGGAAGCGCTGGTTGGAGGTTGAGGTTTGACCAATTGTTCACTTACTTTTTTCACAAGCACTGTGAATGTTTACTGGATGGGTCTGATACAGATATTAAATATTATAACTGTTTGTGTGGTATTAGGTTAAGCACACTGAGTTTGTCTATGATTGGGACTGAGATGAAGATCAGATCACGTTTTATGACCAGATCAGTTTAAAGGGGCCACATACCTATTCTTGCCACTGTACATTGAGGGGGGGCCCAAATTTTCAATGCAACCAAGCAGTTACAGCCTAATGGGAATACATTTAAATGGAATTAAATCCGGTAACCTAAATTTAAAGAAATGCTAAAATAATTAGAAGATAAAAGCATAAATAGCCGAACTAAAAAAAGTAAAAAGTATATAAAATCAGTAATTATACTAAAATAAAAAAAATAAAAAATAATACTACAACTAGATAAAAAGGATTGTAAATGAATAAAATAAATAATGAATTTAAAAAATCAGGTAAAAGTCTTACAGGCAGACTGGTGTCACATGGTCACGTCTGTGCCACAACTTACAAACTCCATTTCCCAGCAGGCCTCTGTGGATCACATGACTCCGGACGCTCGGTCAGCTGACCGAAGCTGATCAAGTTCACCTGAATATTGATCATTACTAGAACTATTTAAGCTCAGCGTTTGGACACTCTCATTGTGAAGTATAGTGCCTGTTCCTGGTGCTTTGCTGAGCATGTCTTTGTATCTGATCTCTCGTTTATAACCTGTTTTCAGTTTACCCTCTCTTGCCTCTTGCCTAGCCCCTTTTGTATTGGTTGCCGTGATTCTCTGGGTGTGTACCTTTTGCCTGTATCCACGTTGATGTCTCTGCTTAGCCCTTTCTGGTTTGGTTGCCCAGTGATCTCTGGTTCTGACCCCCCAATTTGTTCGGTGTACTTCTGCTCTGGTCTTGGCGTGTATCTGATTGTGGACTCTTTGTGCCAACTAACATCAGTAAACCTTTTCCATTCTATATCTGCGACCGTCTGTCGGTTCCTGACATGATACAACTGGAGGTGGTTAGAAATTAGAAGTTTACAATGATTGAGTGATACAGGAGCTTTAGTGCTTCCTGTAGTGAGTTCCAGCTCTCTGCTGTAACCAAACTCAGATTTGCCATGTTCAGTATAAACTCCTGATAGGTGAGCAAATTTAGACAGTTGTTAGTTATTATTATTATTATTATTATTATTGTTATTTATATACCTCACTGGCTTATGACTGTTTAATAGATGTGTGTTTTTATAAGTAAAAATAAACCACTGTGTTTCCTGTCAGGCTGCTGCTAAGAGCCAACCATCTGTGCAGTGCTGAGTGTAAAGACCCTCAGTGCAGACGGTTAGGCTGAATTCAGTGGTTTGAGGAAACTGACATGCATACTTGTAGATCACATCATCATAGTCAGTAGAAGATAGTACAGTTGCCTCAGTGATGCTTTAACTTGCATACACAGGAAACAGGGTTTATTTCAATATAGGTAACCGAGCGTCTGTCTACGCTTACCAACCAGTTTACTGATATGAGCTTTAAAAGTGAGTTTATCATCAAGTGACATGTCAATGAATATATACTCTGTGAGGCTTTCTATGTTAGATCCAGCCAGTATAGTGATAGTCACACTATTAAAATCAGTATTAGTAGATTTGGAAAACATCCTGAATTTTCTTGGCAATTAAAGAATGTAGGCCATTAAACAAACACTGCAGTTTCCTTATAGCAGTAAGAACAGAACAATCATCTACATGAACTGTGTGTGTGTGTATGTATATATATATATATATATATATATATATATATATATATATATATATATATATATATATATATATATATATATAAATAAAACTGGGTCCAAGATCGAACCATGTGGGACTCAATCAGTACATCTGATTTGTAATTACGCATTGTTGTCTGACTGTGAGGTAGTTTTGGGTTGGTTTTAATACATTTATTTTATATTTATATATCTTTTGGGAATTCCTCAACCCCTTAATGCACAAGCTAAGCAAACCCCTTCTAACACACAACATGGCTCAAAATGAACCCGTATGTAATTTCATGACTTGCTGAGTATCAGTATCTGTTTGGCATCTATACTGAAATGAGTTAATTTATTATTTAATGTTCTGTTTTACTTCATGAACAAAACTAGTGTTTGTAAATATGTTCCTGACTGCAAATGTTTACAAACGTCAATAGTTCCATAGTGAACACATAAGGAGTTAATTCTGACCCATGCTGTGTGTTAGAAGGGAGTGATATAACAATGATTGTTATTAAAATAAAAAAATCTGAAATCAGGATTTGTGATGGAAAAAAACAAGTAAATTCTGAAATTCATGGAAGCTTGAATGATATATATAGAAAATAAAATCCGAGTCGGGTCACTTTTGACTCGGTTGTGCATCAAAGAGTTAAAAAGCAGAGAGTGGTCAACATGTGGATTTGGCTGAGCAAGCCATATGTTTGGATTTCTTTTGTATAAAGACAGTCCAGTGATAATCAGCTCAAAACAAGCCCAGAATAGGGTTCAGGCTCAAGTATTGAGGAGAAGTGTGAAAACCCCCTAAAGAAACCAAATTCATATGTACACTTCACTCTGCAGTACATACCGTCCATTAGGGGTGTGCCATATCGTATCGTACACAATAATATCGCCAACCTTTTTAGAATATGGTGAACGATATTATACCCTGAAATATCCATATCACCCATCACTAATTATCACATCAGGTACTACTTTTACTGTTTTTAGAAAAAGAAAATTCACACTTTTCTCATTTCCCATCATATATCTACTAGAGACAGATTTTATCTGTTCAGTATCATTCACTTTACTTCAGTCCTGGATATATGGAGATATTTGGAGTGCATTGTTTAGTATCGTGACATTCTGGATCACTGACGATCTGATAAATTATTGTATTTTTTATTATCTCAGTTAGGGATGTGCTATATCATATACAGTAATTAAATTTAATTTTTATTTTGTTGCAGTAGTGTATTCGTCAAATATTTGAAATTCAATGTTTTGCAGCCTGTTTAATTCTAAGGCTTGTAAAGTGGCCGTGATGTAAAACTCAATGCACAAAAACTATCATACGTGTGCATCTAGGAGAAATTGGGATGTGGGCCTTTTAAGTAGATTTTCAAATCCTTCTCCTTTTCCCTGCCTCAGTCTGGAAGCTGGAGTTCTCCTCCCACCAAGGGCCGGCCTCATGGATCTCTCGTTTAAACCTCAGGCCCTATCTTCTGCGTTAGCTTTCATTATTGCTGAGATTTCCACTGAGGCACTAGCAGACGTGAAGCGTGACTTCAAGAGAACATTAAGCGCAGCTGTGAACCGTGTAGCCCGTGGAGAGGTTGCATAGGTACCCATCAAAAGTTTGGACACACCTGGTTTCGTTCAGGGACCTCCTCACAAAGTTGCTAGAGTGTGTAAAGCTGCATCAAGTCAGAGGAGGTAGAAGTTTGATTGCTAAAACTTTTTTGCCTCTCTGCATGATTCCTTATGCCTCAGTCTGTCTAAACCTTAAACACACAGTCTACACTGATGAAACAATCTGCCACTTTGATTTTTAGTTTTCTACCACATATGAACACGGCAGCTGCCGTTTACACTGTGTGAAAAAAATATGAAGAATGGACCAATAGAAGTGCCCCAAAATAGCTTGGAAATAATTCTGGTTCCATTGACTTCTATTGAAAGTAAAGAAGGTTTTTGGCCTCTCCTGTAAAGTTGCCATTTTGGGGATACTTGTTTTCCTTTAGAGAGTGATGATATGCATGTATTTGGGTTTTATCCATCCGTGTGTACATAACCAGAGAGGGGACCCTCTTCTGCCCCCTCAGGACCCCAAATTTTGCACTCCTTTTTCTTTTTTTTTTAAATTGCACCAAAGCAAACATCACTTCTTCAGACCAGTGCATCTTATACTCACTTAACTATTCACAGCAACAGACGTTTTGAGCAGGGGTGCCCAAAGGCATAGAATATACACTCTAATAATAATTTACAACATAAAAGAAATTTGTAGTATTTCTTTTGTTGTAAATTATTAATAGAGTGTATATTCTTCTATATAACTGGCTGCTACTGCAAAAACTGCAATTTCCCCCTGGGATCAATAAAGTATTTCTGATTCTAAACCCTTGTTTGCCACTTTATATCTTGAAGAAAATAGATTTTGGTATATAAAATAAGAGGTACAGCTATATTTATGAAAGCAGAGTACATGATAAAGCAACCTGGCTTTGTCTAAATGACCACAGATTCTTGTTCATATATGCTGTGATATACTTTGCTAGAAGGCCAGCAGTGCCCATTCGGTACCTTGTATTTAGATATGTAACACTCTGGGAACGTGTGGCATTAGTAGGCTAGTTAGGTGAGTGTCGATTAAAGATCGGCTATGTATCGGTATCGGACGATTTTTAATCAAAATGTGTGATCAGTGATTGGCCGATATGTCTCCAGTTTAGCTGATCCTGAGAGCTGATCGATAGCGTTAAACAAATTAGCCTAATTTCTGTATTTCCAGCTAGTGTTTCATCCAGAAAGAGGAGCCACACGTAAAACCCCTCTGGCCAGCTCCCTGCTATTCCTATCTGAACCACTAGGTGGAAATACATATACACATGTGCGGATAGAAAACATGTCGTCCGTCTGGTTTGTTACCGTATGTGACTAAGACTCCAGAACGTTCTGTAACATCTGTAATATCAACATGTCTCGTGGGGGAACCAAAACAAAGACATTTAACACACTAATCTGATACGGCACTTCAGAGACACCACACGGCTGAATACAGTGAGTATCAGCAAACAGCAGAGCTAGCACACACAGCTAGCACTAAACAAACTACCTAGAACACCGTGCAGACCAGACCAGCAGCAACAGTCAGAGAGCTAAAGGAACCACAGCCAGAGTGATTGAGTTTATAGTTCTAGATAACCACATTTCCACCATGATTCATGACTTGCCTGCGCTAATAACTACATGTAGCCCAGCTGTGGCATATAGCCCCGCCCTTGATCGCTATCGGCCGATCGCGCTAATAGGTGATCGGCGATCGGAATCGGCCTCAAAAACGCTGAACGTTCCATCTCTAGTATCGGACATTATCTCCACTTAGGGTCACATTGGCTAATGAGCTAATTTATCAAGGACATTGTAAAATTAGCTCACACACAGAAAGACTAGACCTTTAGATGATACCACTAAAGTTCGAGGACACTAAAAACCATCCCAACCTTTACTCATGCATTAACAGCTTTCCAGTGCATTCCAGCCCATTTCCACTGCTGTCTGTAGGCTTGTGTCCATACATTCCCCACCAGCCACTACTACCAAAACCACTGTTAATAATAATATTTTATTAATAAAGCCCCTCTCTGACCCAGTGGGAGGCCCCCTTTAAACTATAGGGAGATAATGGAGTGTTAATAATGGACTGATATGTAAAATAATACTATGCGGGGCTGTGCAGCAGCAATATCACATATAATATTGGGTGACTTTTAAAGAATGCCTATTGGTGCTTTATTAGAGTCTCAGTATTTGTTCAGCAGAGCCGAGCCTAAATTAGACACTGATATATGCTTTATTAGTTTTAATATTTCTACTTCTAATTGTTATGCAAATTGTGGAATATTAAATTATCACCTAAATTCACATCTTGTTAGTGTTTGATCAGCGATGTATTTCAGAAGTTTTAGATTCTAGTTCTTTGCTTTAATAAATCACTAAAATTTAGTGAATTAGTGACCTGGCACACTATATGTTCCCTATTCTAGCAGAGTTTTAGCAATCAGTAACATGTAGGGTATATATATATATATATATATATATATATATATATGTATATATATGTATATATATATATATATATATATATATATATATATATATATATATAAACTTACTATATTGCTGCACTTTGCAGACTGTAGTCCACTGTAGTTCACTGCATACTTTGTTAACCCCTTTCACCCTGTTCTTTAATGGTCATGACCCCCACAGGGCCACCACACAGTGGGCACTATTTAGAGGGTAGATGATTCTCAGCACTGCAGTGACACTGACATTGTGGTGGTGTGTTAGTGTGTGTTACAAGTGGATCAGACACAGTACTGTGTTGTTCATCAACTACACTTTTATCAGTGGTCACAGGACACTGATAGCTGGACGCTGCTGGTTAGTGGACCAGCACAACACACTCTTACACACAACCACCACCATGTCAGTGTCAGAGTAACAAAGTATACAGAGAATCAGATGAACTACAGTCTAAGTGTAGCTCCTATATGGTCAGTGGAGCTGATACAATGGACAGTGGGTGTGGATACAAGGAGGTGTTTCTAATAAAGTGGCCAGTTGTTGTATATGTAGAACCTGTATCAATAAGGATTTATACACAATATATTGATATATAATAATACATCAGCTACTGAAGCCATTTGGGTTTTACTGGAACCTTTATTAACCCCCAGTATGTGTTCCTTACAGTAAAGTGCTGAATTAAAGCAGCTATTATTTATAATAACACAGGATTGATTTGTTTGATTCCAGCAGCCACACCTGATTTCTAGTAATGAAGGATGGAAAAGATTAATTAGGTCTTTGATGGTGACTGTAAATGGTGGACTTCGTTGGGGAGAGGCCTGGAACTGGCTAATCTAACACACTCACTCACACACACACACAATCACAATAGACTGTATTACTCTATTAGAATAAAATAGTATTTATTCTAGTGTAAGTTTATATATATATATATATATATATATATATACACACACTACCGCTCAAAAGTTTAGGATCGCTTTAGAATTTCTTTTCATGCAATTCACAAACAACATTGTCTATTTCACAGTTAATGTAAGTGTATCAGATGATTTTTAAAGAATAAAAATGTTTGTATTAAAGTCTATTTTTGTATAGAGGCTTATTTTGCATATAGTCCTATTATCAGTAATTCTCAGTCCTCTGTCTAAATCTCCTGGTACGACCACCAATCCAAGTTAAGGATGTTATTGGACTAATTGGTTGTTAGGACACTCTTGCTCAATTGTGATGCACAGCTGAAAAACATTCTACTAATAAGTGAGAATAAAAGGGAGAACAACATTCTAGGTTAGTTTAGTATCTGAAGATCAGCAGTTGATGGCTTGCTGACCGACTCAAAATGTTCAGAAAGAAACAACTTTCTTTGGAGACCCGTCAGTCCATTGTTGTGTTAAGGAAGAAGATACTCCATTAAAAACAAGAACACTTCACTGTGATCCCAAACTTTTGAGCTGTAGTGTGTATATATATATATATATCAACATTTACTGGCCAGAAATGTTTTTACATCTGATTTTATGTTTGAAAGAACTGAGAGATGCAAAAACTAATCCTGGTGTGCATTCAGTGAGATTTTGTGATGTAACCAATAGCTCCCTCAATTCAGCTGCTTTAAGTGTATATATATATGTGTGTGTGTGTGTGTGTGTGTGCATGCTGACTTCCAAGTGTGTGCATTCCGAATCTGTACAGACTTGATAGCGAACGGTATTGTGGGTAAAGGCCATGAATCCGGGGAGAGGGTGGTGAGGTCAGGAACACGCTTCATCTTTAACTATGAGACGAGTTACAGCACGAGCATTAACGGCAGACAGTTTATTCATTTACTTTAAACATGTGAAGTGCGTTTCAGTGAGCTGCTGGCAGGTATGTGACCATAAATATAAAAAAAAAAATTAATTATATTAACATAATTCAGATCTTTGGTACTATGGGGTGATTATACACACTTCTAGTGACAGTTTATGTGTGTAATAAGTATATTATAAATAAAAATATCTTCCCAAAACAAATCATCATAACTGTTACATAATCACCTGATCCCAGTTATTCAGCCTGGCTGCAATTATTTTCCACGGTATGTGCATGTGGGTTGAGAAAAATTGAATGAGCTGAAAGCATTCAGACTTATGAGCTGCCGCTCTTGGGCCTCTAGAGGGCAGCAGTGAGCAATGTTTGTTTATTTGAGCTCAAACTCATGTTTGAGCCGCAGAGCTCAACTGTTTTGGTAGGATTTGCGATACATGTGATACATTTGCATTGGGTGAACAGTATATTTTAAGCTTTGGGCTAAACAGGTTTTGTTTGAAGGCATATATTCTCAAGGCAAGTTAATTAGTATGGCACATTTCATACACAGTGGCAATTCAAGTGCTTTCCATGAAAACTAAAAGCATTCAAACATTCCTGAGATATAGCACCTCGGACAGGCTTACTGCAAATTTTTTTACAATTAAAAGAACAGGAAATTAAAACCAAAATATAAAGAGCTTTAAAAAGTAATAGAGTGAAAAGTAAAGGAGTCAAAGTAATACAAACAAAAGCAAGTATATAGTGTATTTAGCTTAAAAAGGGTAAATATTAAACATATCCCAACAAACACGAGTATGTTGGGACACTAATGTTTTAGTGAAAGTCATTATATGACAATGCTGTAATAACATCATGGGTTATGTGTCTGTGTAAACTCTGTGTTATGTAGACATATCGCTCAATTATCCTTACATTTAGCCTCAAAGTTGATTGTTGGCTTTACTAATATGTGCAAGAACAGAACGTGAACATAACATTCATAAAAATGCATAAAATGTGCTATGCAGGCACCCCAGAGTGGGACGAGTAGGCCTCTAAACTTAATTCCGTTATTAGCTGCAATAATTATCACTCAAAATAAACAAAATCCCTTCCTGGATAGTAACATGCACGACAGCACAAACAGCCTCTGTCTACATACGTTTACTTGCGTGGTCCTACTCCACAAGCGCTGAATGGCCTAAAACTGCTGCCATGAAAACACTGGTCCGTCTGCGGCTCTGCAGACGGACCCTATTCCATTTTTTTGCTGTGTAACTATAGAACAAAAAAAATTGTTAGGGCTTGATGATTAGTTAGTGGGCCATTTCCGCTTTTAAATGATCCCCTAATACTACTTGACCACTTTGAGTTTTCAGCTCAGCGCACTGCACTAGAAGACAGTAGTGAACAGTGTACTCTTATAGTGTTATAGCCATATTTCAAATAATTCAAATAATACATATGTGAAATAGAGCTAAACCTGAATATTTCACCAATTAGATTATTACTTAAATTAGTGATTTTGTTTATTATTATTATTATTATTATTATTTCTTTGTCTTTTTCGGCTGAAAACCCACCACTCCACCCGTATTCATGCTCTTTAACATAAAAGTCCTGGTAGGAATGAACCTAAAACACTCCAACATTTCCTATATTTAAAAAAACCTGAACTTGCATTGTCACCACAGTACGGTTGATCAGCAGTTCTTGCGCTATATATAAACAGTAGAGTGCAGCGCTAGACAGAATGTATTCCTGCTGTGGCTGCAAACATTGCCTTGCTGTACTGGAGCCTTACTGGAGCCCTTTGTACCTGAAGTTAGACCACCTCTCATACTGGTTATAATACTTAATTACACTGCGCTATTAACCCTTAGCTTACTGATGTGGAAGGCTAGTGGGCCTGGTAGACGGAGGGAAGCTGTGCTGCAGTGCAGTTCTACGTTTTACAGCAGATGAGCTTCCTGGTTTCATATATTGATTGATAATTACTGCCAAAGTTCTGGACCCCAACACTAGTTTTGAGACCATCAGTATTTATTCAGACTTTCTTACTGTTTGTTTAGTCCATTTACTGAGGCATCGTGATTGGCTGCTGGGGCGTTTCTCCACTAAGCCATCATCTGAGAGCGGGCCTGCTGCGAATTGTCTGCAACCACAAAATGAATGAAGAAATGAAATATCTCTCAGAAGTCTAGAGTCGTTGCTGTATGAGTTAAATAGGATTGCATAATTATATAATTACATAAACAGTTACATTAATTGTATCAGCAGGTTCGAGTCTGCACATCTGCCCTCGTTTGTTTGAGGATCAAAGAATTACAAAATCAAGACTTTAAGAATCTGTACTGTCAGTAGAATTGTTTTGTAATTTCTTTCTTTATCACCTGTGATGTGATAGCTGCGTATTCCACTAGGCTAGGGCAGATGACTCTTCATTTAAATGTTTTCAACTCGACAAACCATCCTATCCTGGAATCTTCACTGTGGATGGCCTGGCTTTGGCAGTTACGTGTCTCAGTTTGTCGGCTGAGAAATATTTGTCCTACTTTCATCTGGAGAAGAGTAAGCAGGAGGATAGAATTAGGACATCATACGTTCCCTCAGACAAATGATGTGTTCATTCAGGCGTCGTCTCCACGGCCTGAGAGACGAGCGGTGTTGGAGTGATACTGCACTAAAAAAAACGTCACCCTGTCAGACGATGTGTTGAGAAAGCTGAACACTTCTTCATGTACAGTTTCGAACGTGCGTCGTCGTCTGTCAAGTCTCAGTGACGGGTGGGGCTGGAGAGAGGGGGAAGTGAAACGTGACTTTTTCATATATAATTTGATTCCCACTCGCTGATGCACGATGGCTGTGATCAAGAATCAGTATTTAAAGGCTCCCAAAAGTCATTGTATGCTGTGCGTAAAACTGTGCTGAGCGTAATCAGAAACATGAACTAACAAAGTATGGATATAAATGGTGTGAACACTATCTTCTGAATACTGATATAAACAGTTGTGAATACATGTGAAATAGTGTGTGCTGGATATAATATCCATAAAAGTGGAAAACAATGATGCTTACACTGATTTAGCATATTCTAGTGAAGCTAATCTCAATGCAGCAACACAGTAAGGTTTGAAGATGAATGTGATTTTTCATTTCTCTGCTCTTTTCACAATTTCTATACTGTTTAGATGCATATATAGTACTGTATAATGAAGCATAACATAGTAGTATAGTACAGAATAGTATAGTGTAGTGCAACATAGTAGAGTACCGTATAGCATGGTGTAGTATAGCATGGTATAGCATGATATGCACAGAGTTGTATAGCATGACCCGGTGCTATGGTACATTGTCGTTTGGTATAGCGCAGAGCATGTTGAGTGTGCATGTTCTCCCCTGTGTTTGAGTGGGTTCCTCCGGGTACTCCGGTTTCCTCCCACAGTCCAAACACATGTAGGTTGATCGCTCACTCTAAATTGCCCATAGGTGTGAGTGTGTGCATGAGTGTGTGTTGGCCATGTGATGGCATGGCGACCTGCCTCGCCCGATGAAGCTGGGATCGGCTCCAGCCCATGTGCCCCTGACTAGCAGGATAAAGAGGAAGATAATGGATGGCATAGTGCAGTATGGAATAGCATAGTGTTGTATAGTAGGGTATAGTGTAATAGAATATAGTATAATGTGGTATAGTGTATAGTATAGTACAGTATAGTATGGTATAGGACAGTATAGTATGGTGCAGTGTAGTATAGTATGTTATAGTATACCATAGAGTATTACAGCATAGTATTATATAGTGTAGTAAAATACAGTATAGTGTAGTGTATTGTAGTCAACTATATTATGGTCTACTATAGTACAGTATAGTGTACAGTTTAGTACAGTATAATATGTTATAGGCCAATATAGTGAGGTGCAGTGTAGTATAGCATTTTATAGCATAGTATGCACAGTGTAGTGCAGTATGTTATAGTATACCATAGTGTATTACAGCATAGTATAATATAGGATTATATAGTGTAGTAAAATATGGTATAGTATAGTTTAGTCTACAATAGTACAGTATAGTGTAGTGTAGTATAATATATCATATTTAGTATAATGTAGTGTAGTCTACAATAGTACAGTATAGTGTAGTGTAGTATAATATATCATATTTAGTATAATGTAGTGTAGTCTACAATAGTACAGTATAGTGTAGTGTAGTATAATATATCATATTTAGTATAATGTAGTGTAGTCTACAATAGTACAGTACAGTGTAGTGTAGTATAATATATCATATTTAGTATAATGTAGTGTAGTCTACAATAGTACAGTGTAGTGTAGTATAATATATCATATTTAGTATAATGTAGTGTAGTCTACAATAGTACAGTATAGTGTAGTGTAGTATAATATATCATATTTAGTATAATGTAGTGTAGTCTACAATAGTACAGTATAGTGTAGTATAATATATCATATTTAGTATAATGTAGTGTAGTCTACAATAGTACAGTATAGTGTAGTGTGGTATAATATATCATATTTAGTATAATGTAGTGTAGTCTACAATAGTACAGTATAGTGTAGTGTGGTATAATATAGTGTAGTATGGTGTAGCATGATGTACAGTTAGTGTATCTATTGTAATTTAATACATTACAGTATAGTGTAGTATAATATATCATATTTAATATACTATAGTATGGTATAGTGTAGTTGTTGCAGTTCTTATCTTTCAGATATTCAGATGGAAAACATTAAAGTGTGCATATCATGTCAAGATTTTTCTTTGTCCTTTTGGAATCAAATAATAACAAGCAATTTGTGAACTTAATAAAGATTCCCCACTCGGTGTCCACTCCACCGTCCATACAGGTCATAAAATGCTTTCCTATTTAGCCTATAGCAGTTTAGCCACGCCCATTCACACCGAGGTTAAAAAGAGCTTTTCAGCCCAAACAGTTAATCTTACTGTTGTTGTTGTTGTTGTTGTTGTTTGAGGTCTGGACAATTGTAACAGACCATTTGCATATGTTGGTCTAAATAACAGGACACAGTAAGAAGCAGGTTATTAGCGTCTAAAGAATAAAGAGAGGTCAAAAAGTGTACAAGTGAATATTGGCTCTTTACTTTAAACCACACTGGTGTTCTTACTGCTCCTCAGTGAGACAGAAAGTAGGACATCACCCCTTTAAATAGATTCAACAGTTTAAAGTAATGAAAACACCCATAAAGATAAATATCAGCTGCGAGAAGCAGATATATAATTACGCCCTGCAGTGATGAGAATAAAACAGAGAAAAAAGGAGGAATTGAAGTTTTTACTGTGCCATATAAATCTAATAGATCTGCTTAGTTATATAAATATTGTTTGTCTGCATGATGACTGCCACTCACCCTGATTTATGAGAGGTTTATGTTTATGAGAATGACCCGTGTGCTTGTGTGCGCGAGTCCCAGTGAGTTTATAATAATGGTGCTCTATGCTTTTTCCTCTACAGGTGATGTGCCGGGGGTTTGAGATAAGGATGCTGTCACATCAGTGGTTTTGTGTTAGCGGCTATAATTCCTCTAAACTGCAGACATCACAGTAAAAGTTTATACCTGTTTGTCTTGTTGTGTGTTTTTTTTTATTACACACACACACACACACACACTGCGTTTCAGATTGAGCTTTAAAGTAGTGTAACGTGATGGGCAGAGGAATGGCTGATATGTCTGCGTGTCTCGGCAGGCTCGGTGCTCGTGGAGCGCTAAGCGTTTAAGTGTGTCTCTGTTCCCTCTGCGCTGGTTTCTTTCTCTCTTTGGCTTCTTTTATATTTACCGATTGTTTTTTTTTTTTGTTTTTTTCTGAAGCTGCAGCCAAGCGAGATTAGATATGATCTGTAGTTTACATAACACTTCTCGTGGAGGGAGTTCACTCCATCAAAGCGCACAACACAAACCCTCTCATTCATTAACGCCGCTGTCAAGAGACGTACGGCGGGAGATTTCATTCTAATGAATCCAAACCTCACTGCAGTCCTATTGCAGCAACTCAGTGAGGTTTGTAGATGAAAGTGTATTTGTTCACCGTGTTTATAAGCATAGTAGTACAGTAGAGCACACTATAGTAGAGAATAGTGTAGTATAGCATGGTATAGCACAATACAGTAAAGAATAATATAGCATAGTGATGTATAGTATAGTACAGTACAGTATTGTACAATGCATTGCCAAGTAGTATAGTATAGCATGGTATAGTACAATACAGTAAAGCATGGTAAAGCATAGTGTAGTAGAGCATAGTATAGAATGGTGCAGTGTAATTGGTTTCAGCTTCGCTCCGAAAGTGGTTTGTTGCAATCTAAAGCATTAGATCCCCCTCTCTCTCTCTCTGATAGTAGTACAGTGTTTGATAGCACAGTAGAGCACACTATAGTATAGAATAGTGTATTATAGCATGGTATAGTACAATACAGTAAAGCATGGTATAGCATAGTGTAGAGAGTACAGTATAGTATGGTGCCCTGCCATGTAGTATAGTGTAGCATGACAAAGTGTAGTATAGCATGATACAGTATAGTATAGTATTGTACAGTGCAGTGTCAAGTAGTATAACATGGTATAGTACAATACAGTAAAGCCTAGTATAGCATAGCGTAGTAGAGTATAGTATAGCATGTCAAAGTGTAGTATAGCATGATATAGTATAGTACAGCACAGTATAGTACAGTGCAGTGGCATGTAGTATAATATAGCATGCTATAGTATAGCATTGTATAGTGCAATACAGTAAAGCACGGCATAGCATAGTGTAGTATAGTACGGTACAGTGCAGTGTCATGTAGTAAAATATAGTATGACAGAGTATGGTATAGTATAGCATAGAATAACACAATACTGTAAAGCATGGTATAGCATAGTGTAGTATAGTACGGTACAGTGCAGTGTCGTGGTAAAATATAGTATGACAGAGTATGGTATGGTATAGCATAGAATAATACAATATAGTAAAGCATGGTATAGCATAGTGTAGTGGAGTACAGTATAGTATGGTACAGTGCAGCGTCATTTAGTATAGTATAGCATGGCAAAGTGTAGTATAGCATGATATAGCATAGTGTAGTACAGTGTAGTATAGCATGTTATGTTATATTGTAGTTTTAAATACTCAGTGTCAGCTGTGGCTATGAAATTAATAATAACAGTTAATTACTAATTTGAGTCACTTTACCTCATAATATAATAATACACAGTCACATTATTATGACCACGTTCTACTTTGAACGGCAGCAGCGTGTAGGTGGCAGCGTTTTGGTCTGGGGGAGCGTTCGTGGCATTCTCTGGGCCCACTCACCCGTGCTGAAGACACTCTCAACCGATTTGGGTATGAATTACTGGGATCTACACTTGCTGGGATCTTCCAGCAAGACAATGCAACACGTCACTCGGCTAGAAATGTCCCACATTGGTTGGAAGAGCTGACCTAGGCTTCCAAGTACTACCCTGGACCCCTATCTCCCCAGACTTGAACCCAATTGATTGTCTCTAGAACCACTTGGATGGTGGTGTTTGCTCTATGTATACTCCCCCACCTGCCCTCCAGCTGCTGTGGGCTGCACTGCAGTCAGCATGGCTCCAGATACCTGTGACAACCCACCAGGACCATATTGAGTCTCCCAGTCCATCTAGCTGCTGTCTGTGCTGCAGGTGGCAGTTACTCTGGTTGTTAGCTGGTGGTCGTAATAATGTGACTCGACTGTGTACGTCTTCTGGAAGTTAATGTGGTTTGTTGCAATCTAAAGCATCAAAACAAGCTATTCTCCCTTTCCTCTCTCTCTCTCTCTCTCTCTCTCTCTCTCTCTCTCTCTCTCTCTCTCTCTCTCTCTCTCTCTCTCTCTCTCTCTCACTCTCTCTCTCTCTCTCTCTCTCTCTCTCTCTCTCTCTCTCTCTCTCTGCAGTCGATGTGTTCATCTGTAAGACTCCAGCAATAGCTGATATTGTGATCTTGGTGGACGGCTCTTGGAGTATTGGCCGTATTAATTTCCGGCTGGTGCGCATGTTCCTGGAGAGCCTTGTGAGTGCCTTCTCCGTCAGCTCTGACCAGACACGCATCGGTGAGACTGAGTGTTCTTCATTATTCTCCTGGTTATTGTTATTGTTTTCCTCATTGTAATGTATGTAAAGCACACATATACAGTATGTAAACAGAATACCTAAACAAGCATATGTAATTTAAGAAGGACATATGTACGCAGTGTATACATGGATAGAGAATTTAACATATATACACATATATAGTGGGGGTGCGCTGATATTGGTATTGGTATTGGTTCCATACGTGCCCGTATCACTGGGTCAGGTGTCAAGGAAAACATATATAATCGGATCTGATCCATTAGCCTAAACTGATCTTAAACGTATTTTGTATATATGTGTTTCGCTGTACAGTTTGAACATGATGTTATTTGGATAGTCAGTGAAGCAGCATGCATCCAGACTAATGTATTATAACAGCTCAGTTGGTTACTAGCAGATATTCAGAGTATCAGTATTGCTATCCCACATGAAAAGTGGTATCGATCCACCCCTAATATATACACACACAGTGTTTACAGCATACACACATATATATATATATATATATATTTACAGGAGAGACCAAAAACATACTATACTTTCAATGTAAGTCAGTGGAACCAGAATTATTGTCTAGCTATTTTGGAGCATTTCTATTGGTCCATTCATCATGAAACATTGGTATGTTCAAATGATGTAGAAACCTCAAAATCAACAGAAATGGAGATGGATGTTTTTCATTGGACAGCGACGATATATGTATATATAATTTTTAAAATTATTTTATAATATTATTTATTATTAAACAGGCTGTTTTGTGTGTATGCACAGGATTGGCCCAGTACAGTGGAGACCCCAGGATTGAGTGGCACCTGAACACACACTCCACCAAAGAAGCTGTTATCAACGCTGTGAAGAACCTGCCGTATAAAGGAGGAAACACACTAACAGGTGTACACACACACACACACACACACACCCACACACAAACCTTTATCCCTCTCTGAGTATTTTTGTGTGTTATTTGTCTTGTTATTTTTCTTTTTATCTGCTTCGGTATCTTTAATTTAATCTTAACGATGTGTGTGTGTGTGTGTGTGTGTGTTTGTATTTGTGCGTGCATTTGCCAGGCCTCGCTTTGATGTTCATTTTGGAGAACAGTTTTAAGGTGGAGTCCGGATCCAGAGAAGGCGTTCCGAAAATCGGGATATTAATCACAGATGGGAAATCTCAGGATGACGTCCAGGGCCCTGCGCGCCGCCTGAGGGAGGCGGGGATAGAGCTGTTTGCCATTGGTACCTCTCCAGTGCACAACCACACAGCGCACACACACATACAGTGTTAGGCTACAGTCACACTGGACTGTTGGCTCGCTGTTCTTCTCTGGGGTGGAGCTAAAAGTGGTCCTGATGTGAGGAGGGAACGTTTACAGGGAACATGTTGTTCTGTTAGCAGTCAATATAAACAAGTTAGCTGGTTTATTATGTCTTCTTATGTTGACTGAGGACCACAGGACAGCCTAGGACTTTCTATTCGCTCATGTTCACCTAGATAATTAATTCATTAATTCGTTTATTTATTGGTTAATTAATTAGATCATTACTGTTGTCATTGCATGGACCGTTCCTAAGTAAATTAAACTTTTTATTGTTGGCAGGTGTATATTATTATATATAGTTAAGTCTGGCCACTGCTTTTACTAAATCCTTACTAAAGTAAGGCTTGCCTTGTTGGACTAGCTCGTCTTCTACTGGACAGCTTTAACAGTTTTTCTGGAAACCGTAGCAACGCATATAAAACTAAAGTCTCGCCAGCTTCTTGTTTAAAATGTCTAATTCCACCTTAAACAGTGAGGCAGTTCCATTTTTACCTGCGGTGCCAGAATGTAACTGCTGCCCTAGTTAGCTAGTCTTATATTGGCTGACCACAGAGTAGCCTATGACTTTCTATTTGCTTGTATTTCCATGCTCCACGAATTTGTGAGGTCATAGTTTACCTAGATAATTAATTAAGTAATTGGTTAATTAATTAGAACATTCTTTTTTCATTGCCTGGACATTTCCCTTTTAAGTGTTGGTCAGCCAATACAATCAATAACTTTAAGTATGACCCCAAAATCCAATCTGCGTCTAGGTGCCAGGATTCCAGTTACTGGTGCAAACTGCAGGGGTCCGTATGAAGAAGTCAGCTTCTTGTTTAAAATTTAAAATTCCACCTTAGATAGTGCAGCAGTTCAGCAGTTTAGTTTAGCTAGTTTGTTATTTCTTCTCATGTTGAAGCCTGGAGTAGCCTGTGGATTTCTATTTGCTCAAGCTTTCATGGTCCACGAATCTGTGGGTTTATAGTTCATCTAGGTAATAAAGGGTTAATTAGATCATTAGATCAACTTTCTGGACCTTTTCCTTTTAAGTGTTGATCAGTCAATACAATTAATAACTTTAGGTCTGATTTTATATATAGTTAAGTCTGGCCACTGCTTTTACTAAATACTTACTAAAGTAAGGATTGCCTTGTTGAACTAGCTCGTCTTCTATTGGACAGCTTTAACAGTTTTTCTGGAAACCGTAGCAACCCATATAAAACTGAAGTCTCGGCAGCTTCTTGTTTAAAATTTCTAATTCCTCCTTAAACAGTGAGGCAGTTCCAGTTCATCTAGATAATAGAGGGTTAATTAGATCATTATTTTTTAACTGTCTGGACCTTTTCCTTTTAAGTGTCGATCAGTCGATACATTTAACAGCTTTAGGTCTGATTTTACCCCAAACTTTCAACTTCAAATCCACATCTCGGCCTGGATTCCAGTTATTTGTGCAAACTGCAGCGATATAGATTAGAAGTGTTTGAGATACGGCTGCGTTTGGCCTTGGTGGTCAGCGAGAGCAGCCGGGCGCAGTGGAGGGAGGAGGTTAGAAAAGAGCCTCAACTCGCACAGTCGGCATCTGCAGCCTACGAGAACAACAGCACGCTTTACAGCTGATGAAGTAGACGCAATAGAAAAATAGTAGAGAGAAAGAAAAGAATTAGAAAGAGTAGAAAGAAAAATAGATCCAAATGGTGCTTTTAAAGACACGAGTCAAGAGCAGTTCAGAACACTTCAGAAGAACAGAGTATAAATCTACAGCACTGGAGTCTCGTCATGATCTGAAATACTAATACTGAAAATAGAAATATGTTTAATACTACATGAAAATGAACTGTCCTGCTACTAGACATGATAGTATTAGTGTAAATATGAGGTCTTTAAAGAGTTTTAGAGGAGATATATATATATATCTCGGCTCACGCAGTTAGTGGAGGGCAACTGCAGCGACTGTGTGTAAAGCCTGCAGCCGCCTCACGCTCACGAGATGTTAACGTTGTATGTCATCGTGAAGGGACGGTGCCGCCGACTCAAAACAAAAAAACTGACCGGCATGCACCGCACCGAGCCAGACGGGGATCAGGCTGCGCGGCGCCGTGTGAAGTCAAACATGCCTATTGTCATGGTCACAAGCAGCCATCATAAGTTCTCTTTAACCTGTCAAACTAAGAGTTCCAATACAAAATAAAAGTCACAATGTGCTCTATCAGCACACTTAATTTCAAGAAACAAAGAAACAAATGTATTTATATTGTAAATCATTTAGATAGATAGATAGATAGATAGATAGATAGATAGATAGATACATACATACATACATACATACATACATACATACATACATACATACATACATACATACATACATACATACATACATACATACATACATACATACATACATACATACATACATACATACATACATACATACATACATACATACATACATACATACATACATACATACATACATACATACATACATACATACATACATACATACTTTATTAATCCCGAAGGAAATTTAGCAGCCAGTAGCAGTTTCACAGAACAAAACAAAGTACAAAACCCAGTACAAAGAAGTGTAAAGAACAATAAAGAATTCCAATAGTAAAAAAAAATATATACAAGAGCATATGAAAACAAAACTATACAACCTGAGTGAAGGTAAAAAGGTAGTGCAGTAATAAATTAGGTAATGTGTAAGAGGAAAAAACGGGTATCAGTAGATATATTACAGTACTGGGATATTTATTACAAAATAAATAGATGTGCGAAGATTGTATTAAACTAAGATTGTATTTAACTAAAAATAGCTCCTACGGATATGCTTCCATATGAAGCTGAAGTCAGCTTCCTGTTCGCCAGCTTCTTGAACAAACTTTCCAATTCCACCTTAAATGGTGCCACGGTTCCTTTCTAAACTGAGGCACCAAAATATAACTGCTGCCCCATTTAAGGTGGGTCTGAACAAGAAGCTGGCGAGTCTTCAGTCTTATGGGATCCATTGGCTTTTCTTTTCTTTATCTTTCAGCAGCCTGTAATCAGATCACTTTCCTTTTTTTGCTGATTCTATTTGTAAAATCAGTCGTACAGCAGATATTTTTCTGACTAATGCTGCCCTAAAGTCTTTCTGCCTCTACTGTGATGTCATATGCACACTCTTTAGCTTTCTGATTGGTCTTCATATGTGTGTGTGTGTGTGTTTGGGTGTACACAGGTGTGAAGAACGCTGACGAGAATGAGCTGAAGGCGATCGCGTCCCCCCCAGAGGAGACCCATGTGTATAACGTGGCTGACTTCAGTGTGATGAGCTCAATCGTGGAGGGGCTGACCCGCACTGTGTGTGGACGCGTGGAGCAGCTCAGCAGAGAGATCGGTCAGGACCTTGATGACATTTGAGTAGTGCTGTCACTGTGGCTTACACTGCTGATGATTTAATGTACTGAATAAGTAATGTTTAATTGAGTCATCTGAGTTCGTATACATTTACAATAAGAAAGAAAACAAACACATTATGATTATAATAGAGACAGAGGTAGTACAGAGTGGTACAGAGATAGTACAGAGATAGTACAGAGGTAGTACGGAGTGGTACAGAGATAGTACGGAGTGGTACAGAGGTAGTACAGAGTGGTACAGGGAGAGTATAGAGTGGTACAGAGGTAGTACAGAGTGGTACAGAGGTAGTACAGAGTGGTACAGAGATAGTACAGAGTGGTACAGAAGTGGAACAGAAGTAGTACAGAGTGGTACAGAGGTAGTAAAGAGTGGTACAGAGATAGTACAGAGTGGTACAGAAGTGGAACAGAGGTAGTACATAGTGATACAGAGGTAGTACAGAGTGGTACAGAAGTGGAACAGAGGTAATGCAGTGGTGGTACAGAGGTAGTACAGAGTGGTACAACATTAGTACAGAGTGGTACAAAGGTAGTACAGAGTGGTACAGAAGTGGAACAGAGGTAGTACAGAGTGGTACAGAGGTAGTAAAGAGTGGTACAGAGATAGTACAGAGTGGTACAGAAGTGGAACAGAGGTAGTGCAGTGGTAGAACAGAGTGGTACAGAGGTAGAACAGAGGTAGTACATAGTGATACAGAGGTAGTACAGAGTGGTACAGAAGTGGAACAGAGGTAGTACATAGTGATACAGAGGTAGTACAGAGTGGTACAGAAGTGGAACAGAGGTAGTGCAGTGGTGGTACAGAGGTAGTACAGAGTGGTACAACATTAGTACAGAGTGGTACAAAGGTAGTACAGAGTGGTACAGAAGTGGAACAGAGGTAGTGCAGCGGTAGAACAGAGTGGTACAGAGGTAGAACAGATGTTGTACAGAGTGGTAGAAAGGTAGTACAGAGTGGTACAGAGGTAGAACAGAGGTAGTACATAGTGATACAGAGGTAGTACAGAGTGGTACAGAGGTAGAACAGAAGTAGAACAGAGGTTGTACAGAGTTGTACAGAGGTAGTACAGAGTGGTACAGGGAGAGTATAGAGTGGTACAGGGAGAGTATAGAGTGGTACAGAGGTAGTACAGAGTGGTACAGAGGTAGTACAGAGTGGTACAGGGAGAGTATAGAGTGGTACAGAGGTAGTACAGAGTGGTACAGAGGTAGTACAGAGTGGTACAGGGAGAGTATAGAGTGGTACAGAGGTAGTACAGCGTGGTACAGGGAGAGTATAGAGTGGTACAGAAGTGGAACAGAGGTAGTGCAGTGGTGGTACAGAGGTAGTACAGAGTGGTACAACATTAGTACAGAGTGGTACAAAGGTAGTATAGAGTGGTACAGAAGTGGAACAGAGGTAGTGCAGCGGTAGAACAGAGTGGTACAGAGGTAGAACAGATGTTGTACAGAGGTAGAACAGAGTGGTACAGAGGTAGAACAGAAGTAGTACAGAGTGGTACAGAGGTAGTACAGAGTGGTACAGAGGTAGAACAGAGTGGTACAGAGGTAGTACAGAGTGGTACAGAGGTAGAACAGAGTGGTACAGGGAGAGTATAGAGTGGTACAGGGAGAGTATAGAGTGGTACAGAGGTAGTACAGAGTGGTACAGAGGTAGTACAGAGTGGTACAGGGAGAGTATAGAGTGGTACAGAGGTAGTACAGAGTGGTACAGAGGTAGTACAGAGTGGTACAGGGAGAGTATAGAGTGGTACAGAGGTAGTACAGCGTGGTACAGGGAGAGTATAGAGTGGTACAGAAGTGGAACAGAGGTAGTGCAGTGGTGGTACAGAGGTAGTACAGAGTGGTACAACATTAGTACAGAGTGGTACAAAGGTAGTATAGAGTGGTACAGAAGTGGAACAGAGGTAGTGCAGCGGTAGAACAGAGTGGTACAGAGGTAGAACAGATGTTGTACAGAGGTAGAACAGAGTGGTACAGAGGTAGAACAGAAGTAGTACAGAGTGGTACAGAGGTAGTACAGAGTGGTACAGAGGTAGAACAGAGTGGTACAGAGGTAGTACAGAGTGGTACAGAGGTAGAACAGAGTGGTACAGAGGTAGAACAGAGGTAGTACAGAGTGGTACAGAGGTAGTACAGAGTGGTACAGAGGTAGAACAGAGTGGTACAGAGGTAGTACATAGTGGTACAGAGGTAGAAAAGAAGTAGAACAGATGTTGTACAGAGTGGTACAGAGGTAGTACAGAGTGGTACAGAGGTAGTACAGAGTGGTACAGAGGTAGTACAGAGTGGTACAGAGGTAGTACAGAGTGGTACAGGGAGAGTATAGAGTGGTACAGAGGTAGTACAGAGTGGTACAGGGAGAGTATAGAGTGGTACAGAGGTAGTACAGAGTGGTACAGGGAGAGTATAGAGTGGTACAGGGAGAGTATAGAGTGGTACAGAGGTAGTACAGAGTGGTACAGAGGTAGTACAGAGTGGTACAGAGGTAGTACAGAGTGGTACAGAGGTAGTACAGAGTGGTACAGGGAGAGTATAGAGTGGTACAGAGGTAGTACAGAGTGGTACCGGGAGAGTATAGAGTGGTACAGAGGTAGTACAGAGTGGTACAGAGGTAGTACAGAGTGGTACAGAGGTAGTACAGAGTGGTACAGAGGTAGTACAGAGTGGTACAGGGAGAGTATAGAGTGGTACAGAGGTAGTACAGAGTGGTACCGGGAGAGTATAGAGTGGTACAGAGGTAGTACAGAGTGGTACAGAGGTAGTACAGAGTGGTACAGAGGTAGTACAGAGTGGTACAGAGGTAGTACAGAGTGGTACAGAGGTAGTACAGAGTGGTACAGAGGTAGTACAGAGTGGTACAGAGGTAGTACAGAGTGGTACAGGGAGAGTATAGAGTGGTACATGGAGAGTATAGAGTGGTACATGGAGAGTATAGAGTGGTACAGGGAGAGTATAGAGTGGTACATGGAGAGTATAGAGTGGTACAGGGAGAGTATAGAGTGGTACATGGAGAGTATAGAGTGGTACATGGAGAGTATAGAGTGGTACAGGGAGAGTATAGAGTGGTACATGGAGAGTATAGAGTGGTACAGGGAGAGTATAGAGTGGTACAGGGAGAGTATAGAGTGGTACATGGAGAGTATAGAGTGGTACAGGGAGAGTATAGAGTGGTACATGGAGAGTATAGAGTGGTACAGGGAGAGTATAGAGTGGTACAGGGAGAGTATAGAGTGGTACATGGAGAGTATAGAGTGGTACAGGGAGAGTATAGAGTGGTACATGGAGAGTATAGAGTGGTACAGGGAGAGTATAGAGTGGTACATGGAGAGTATAGAGTGGTACATGGAGAGTATAGAGTGGTACAGGGAGAGTATAGAGTGGTACAGGGAGAGTATAGAGTGGTACATGGAGAGTATAGAGTGGTACATGGAGAGTATAGAGTGGTACAGGGAGAGTATAGAGTTGTAGCTGAGGACTCTTATCTGTCAGTGGTGCAAAATAAATGTTTTTAATTGCCAACCTCCAGCCCTCCAGCAGCTTCCTTCCACATTGTTTACTGGTTGTCTTCTTTTAAAAGGAGTTTGTAATCTGTGTCTCTCTGAGTCTTCACATGTATGCATCTATGCAGGACCAACCTCAACAGCACCTGCTGCCCCTCGTGACCTTGTGACCTCTGAGGTCACGGCCAGGAGTTTCCGAGTAACCTGGACTCATGCGCCCGGCACTGTGGAGAAGTACAGAGTGGTGTACTACGCCTCCAGAGGAGCCCAGCCAGAGGAGGTGTGTGTATGAATGATCTCATTTTGAGATTTTTGTAAACTATTTATAAGATGAACTTATTTTCAGATGTTTCGCTAGTTTTAAGTTCTTTTAATAAACCAAATTAACTCACTATGTTGGCAGAGAATGTGCTTGAAACAAGCCAAAAAAGATTAATTAACTAGATACACCACTGTGCAAAAGTCTGATGCCCCTAAGCTGATTGTTTAAAAGCCTTTATCCTAGTAATAAGTGTATTTTCTCCAGTAAGAACACCAGATATGATTAGAACAGATGTAAATAATCATACATACAATACAAAGTATTATGAATATCTTATTGTGAGAGAAGTAGATCATATCTTGAGCTCCAGTTTAAAGAACAAAGTGTAGTTCCAGATTTCTCCTGGACGCCCCAGACATTGTATGAATGTATTGAGTTCCTTCAGCAGCAATCTTGATTTAGCTTAATGAAGTACTGAGCAGTCAAAGCAGGTATTAGATGAGAACTGTTAATAATACTGGGTTGTTTATAGAAGGAGAAGCTTGGAAAGGGTTAAATAAACACATTGACGTATGTAAAAGTACTATATACTCTATTAATACTGTTTAAATATTGAATAAATGTTGAACAAAATAGTTTTTTAAATATAATAACGTCCCCAAGTGCCTAAAACCTCTTTGCAGCACTGTATGAGTATTATACTGTTTTTTTGCAGTCAGAGTAACTCAGTATTGGTGTTGGATATAATTTATTACCTAGTTTGGCTGATAAATGCTTCATTATGTTATGCCAAGTATGCTTGTTCTTGAAACAAACTGGCAAGACACCAACTATTTTTTCATATCAGTCTTGTTTTTACTAATGTCTGTTTGTATACATCTATCGTAATGATATACTTTGTTTTCAGAGGGAAGAACACATAGTGCCAAGATAAATTCTTTAAAGCAATGTGCTTCGGTGCCTAAGACTTTAGCACAGTACTGTTTGAATTGAATTAAACTGTATATGTGGGAATGTAATGAAAACTGTACACTTGAAAGGAGGTTCTAGTTCACTGTGAGGTTTTGGGCCTGGATGCAAGACGAGCTACGATTGGGAGGTGTACAGGTTCCGTATGGCATCCTGTGGCCCATCTGTTGCAGCTGGGTCTGTACATCCTGCACACTCATAGGTTGCCAAATCTGGTTTTCCAGCTGGAGCCATAAATGCTAGAGTGGCAATAAATCTGGTAAACAGGCGACCAAGAAAGTGTTGGGTTCTGGTGAAGACATTCCTGGGAAACCCTTGCTGTCTGTTGTGATTTATCCTTCTGTTATTGACCCTTGGATCACTACTAGGGGGACCGACTATCGTATGTGATGACTCCCCAGATCATCAGACCAGCAGGTGGGCCAGTGTGGATTGAAGCATCACCATGAGGCCTATATATTCCATCATCAGATCCCAAGCTGAACCTGGGTTTGTCGCTAAAGATGATGATGCCGTTCCAGTCCATCGCAGTCAAGGAAACTGTGGGACTTGCTCAGGCTTGTTGATGGACCCAACAATCCTCTCTACTGCTGGTCTGTCTGGGTGGTCAAAGGCCTGTTCAACCTTGTGTGTGTGCCCTCATGTAACCATTGCTCCCAACACCTCCTAACAACTTGCTCAGAGCGGCCTCAATGGCGCGCAATCGGTGGAAACCCTTCGCGTCCTGGTCCTCTCAGTCTTAAGATGCTCCTCTCGAAGACTACCAACTGAACAAAACGAGCAGCATGTCCAGCAGATCTTTCACCAAGAGGTTCACCACCCAGAAGCAGCCTCTGAGAGCCTTTTTATAGGACAGCAGGGGGCGCAATACCACCATTTCGATCTGAGGGTGTGTTATTTTTTGTCAGTGAGTGAATTAGAGCCTAAGATATGAATCAAAAATGAGAACCAGTGTCCACTGGTACACTTCTATGTGGTGAAGAACCAGAGCTTACCCTCCATAAACACAATTAAACAGCAGGAGTTCACAGGAGTCTTATAACCTAGAAGGCTTATACATGCTGTACTTGTGTGATGCGTCAGGACTGCTTTGAAAACCCATTTGTTGTTGTTTTATGCTTGCAGGTTGTAGTGAAGGGTGATGAGAACTCAGTCGTGCTGCAGCATCTCAACTCCTTGACTGAATACCAGGTGGCTGTGTTTGCTGTCTACAGTAACTCTGCCAGTGAAGCGCTGAGAGGCAGCACGACCACACGTGAGTGACCGGCCACTGCTGACACACCACTGCTTTAATGGCCTCTCTACTGGGTAATAACGACCCTACAGGAAGCCTTGTGCCCCATTTAGTCACAGCCAGCATAGTAAATGTCAGCGTAACAGGTCTTTCTCTGTTAGTCTGTCATTTTGCAGCTGTCTAATGTCTTTGCACTGTATCCTTTAGAGAGACTGACCATAGCCAGGACCAAGAGCATGCAATGATATAGAGCACTGGTCAGAAGGCTATTTTATTTTATACTTATTTTAAACATGTGCATTACATTTCTTCTGCTTGAATGCTTGGAATTTGTTCCCAGAACAAATATAAAATATGAAATTGATGAATTTTTTAAAACAGCTTGAAAATGGCAATACTGTGTGCAGAGCTAGTGAAGCAAGCAGTTTACTTGACTTTAAATGACCATAAATATTGTCGCTGTCCAAAGAAATACATGTGTCTCCATTTTCAATCTTCTATATCATTTAAACACAACAGGTGGTATTTATATCCTTCTAATATATTTCATAATGATACATTAATGTACATTCAAAGTTAAGACTGTTTTTGGCTTCTCCTGTAGTTATCATTACCATTACCATTTTGGAGATACACTATATTGCCAGAAGTATTCACGCACCCATCCAAATCATTGAATCCAGGTGTTCTAATCACTTCCATGGCCACAGGTGTATAAAACCAAGCAGCTAGTCATGCAGACTGCTTCTACACACGTTAGTGAAAGAATGAGTCTCTCTCAGGAGCTCAGTGAACTCCAGCATGGTACCGTGATAGGATGCTACCTGTGCAACAAGTCCAGTCGTGAAGTTTCCTCACTACTAAATATTCCACAGTGGACTCTCAGTGGTGTTATAACAAAGTGGAAGTGACTGGGAACAACAGTAGCTCAGACACCAAGTGGTAGAACACGTACAATGACAGAGCGGGTCAGCGGACGCTGAGGAGCATAGTGCACAGAGGTCACCAACTTTCTACAGAGTCAATCTCTACAGACCTCCAAACTTCATGTGGTCTTCAGATCAGCTGAAGAACAGAGCGTAGAGAGCTTCATGGAATGGGTTTTCATGGCCGAGCAGCTGCATCCAAGCCTTACATCACCAAGCACTATGCAGAGTGTTGGATGCAGTGGTGTAAAGCACACCGCCACTGGACTCTACAGCAGTGGAAACGTGTTCTCTGGAGTGACCAATCACGCTTCTCCGTCTGGTGATCCGATGGACGTGTCTGAGTTTGGTGGTTGTAGGATACTGCATTGTGGCAAGTGTAAAGTTTGGTGGAGGGGGGATTATGTTGTGGGGTTGTGTTTCAGTTCCAGTGAAAGGAACTCTAAATGCTTCAGCCGACCAAGAGACTTTAGACAATTTCATGCTCCCAACTTTGTGGGAACAGTTTGGGAACGGCTCCTTCCTGTTCCAACATGACTGCAGACCATACACAAAGCAGCTCCATAAAGACATGGAGGAGCGAGTTTGGTGTGGAAGAACTTGACTGGCCTGCACAGAGTCCTGACCTCAACATCAATTAGAGCGGAGACTGCGAGCCAGGCTTTCTCGTCCAAATCAGTGTCTGATCTCACCAATGGGCTTCTGGAAGAACGGTCAAACATTCCCATAAACACACTCCTAAACCGTGTGGAGAGACTTCCCAGAAGAGCTGAAGCTGTTATAGCTGCAAAGGGTTTAACATCATATTAAACCCTATGGATTAAAAATGGGACGTCACTCAGGTTCATATGCGTGTGAAGCCAGACGAGTGAAAATTTATGACCTTATAGTGTACTTGCTATTCTTTGGACAGTAACAATATATTATTTAGGCAATAAATACAGATACATACTCTACCGCTCAAAAGTTTAGGATCACGTTAGAATTTAATTTCATACAATTTTCATGCAATTCACAAACAATATTGTTCATTTCACAATTAATTTAAGTGTATCAGATGATTTTTAAAGAATAAAAATGTTTGTATTAAGGACTATTTTTGTATAGAGGCTTATTTTGCATATAGTTATATTATCAGCAATTCTCAGTCCTCTGTCTAAATCTCCTGGTACGACCACCAATCCAAGTTAAGGATGTTATTGGGCTAATTGGTTGTTAGGACACTCTTGCTCAATTGTGATGCACAGCTGAAAAACATTCTACTAATAAGTGAGAATAAAAGGGAGAACAACATTCTAGATTAGTTTAGTATCTGAAGATCAGCAGTTGATGGCTTGCTGACCGACTCAAAATGACCAGAAAGAAACAACTTTCTTTAGAGACCCGTCAGTCCATTGTTGTGTTAAGGAAGAAGATACTCCATTGAAAACAAGAACATTTCACTGTGATCCCAAACTTTTGAGCGGTAGTGTATATTAAGTAAAGACATATGTTTAAAATAAATATGCTTTAATTGCATACAGTGTATAAAACATCATTTAAATCATTCATCACAGTTAACGTTAAGAACTGTCAGTTAAATATTTCACTGATTGAGCCAGATTTCAGAATTAGTACAGCCTATGGTTCCTATTCCCACAACTGTCCCATCACTGAATGACTTTATTTACATATTCACACTGAAGAAATGCTGAAAAACCAGTGACAGCGTTATGTATCTGTTGTCTGCATTTGATGTGTGGAGCAGGTAATTGATCATTGATCATGATAATGAGATTCATTGTTTCTTATGTACAGTCTGTGCCTCATAGTATATAGTCTGCAATCACCTCTCTATCAGGTTATAAGTCGTCGTGGTATATGACGTGAGGTACTGCTCATTAATTACTGAAAGCCCCTGTGGCCCCTCAGTTAGACTCTGACGGGCGTGTGTTTACAGATTTGGTGTGTGTGTGTGTGTGTGTGTGACGGTTTTCGGGTGTAGTTGTCTGGAGTGTGAAGTAAAGGAGGCTGGACTTCAGCCTCCAGCTCATTTAACCTCATGCCTGCTATTCAAATAGAGGGAATTCACTGGGGATAAAAATATATTAGTGAGATTAATACCCTCAGTCCCTGTTTTCTTATTAACACACACACACACACACACACACACACACACACACGGCTGATAGATGGCTGTGATTCTAACTGACCTTATGTGAAAGTTAATGGAGCTGGAGAAAAAGGACAGGTGAGCCTGTGTGGACCCCTAAAGACTGATGGAGTGTTGGATGGGCTAAATAAAACTCTGCAACTGAGCTTGGACTCTATGTTTCAAACAAGTGTAGATGAATACTTCTGTGCAAAAGTTTTAGAGCACCTGAGAAAATTAGGATTAAAAAGCAGTACCTGAGTATGACTTGCGCCCACATTGCAATGGACTGGGCCCGAGCCTTATGCATCCAGGGGTCGTTATAGTTGTAATCTAGGTTTGTACTTGAAGACTTGTAAGTGACCTACTCAGTGCACTAACCTCACGTGATATACAGTCGTGGCACGTGGTCGTGCACCTACTCTTGCCATTGGCTGTGTGGGCGGGGCTTCACTCAAACTGAACATACTTGTGGGAAGATCTGCAGAGCAGGCCCGCTCCACCTTAAACAGTGCAACACTTACTGTCTCACGCAGCAGAGCAGTTTGTGTTCCGTGCTTGGTTAGCCTGAATGACTATGACTATATAACTAAACGAAATTTTGAAAAAATTGGTGGATGTGCTGGTGATGTGATGACTAAGGGCCGTCTAGTTGAAGTCTGGAGCCAGTCTAGCTGACATTACTGTGTTTATGTTAAAGGGGGGGCATGTTATGCTCATTTGCTGTGTTCAGAATTGTATTTCGCGGTTAGAACAGATTAACATGCTTCAGATTTTCCAAAACACAGTATTTTTCTTGTGTCGTACGTCTGTATTCACGCTCCGTCTGAAATGCTCTATTGGAGCTCCTGTGTCTTTAAGCTCTTCCTACTGATGTGCCCAGTTTGCTCTGATTGGTCAGCTCGCCCACTCTTTTATGATTGGTCAACCACCAGAGTTGGTCCTTTGGGCTATTATTAACTTTGCAGGCCGTTTACATACAAAAATACAGAGGGTAAAGTGGAAAAGCATAATAGTCCTCTTTAAGGTCCTCTTTAATTTGCATCTGTTTGAATCAACGTATGTATATATATATATATATATATATATATATATATATATATATATATATATATATATATATATTAGGGCTGTGTATTGGCAAGAACCTGGCGATACAATACGTATCGTGATACAGCGGTCACAAATCAATATATATATATAAATTGATATACTGGGATACTGCAAGCAAAGTGATATACTGTGATTTTTCAAATCTTATTCAAACACACCTCGTATTATCTTATTATCTTATCAATACTTACAATAGCATTGCGCCCTTGTGCTGCTTGTTAATGTTAGAGTGGAGCTGAAAATAGATTACAGCACAAGACACAATGATTCACTATCTGCCAGGAATCGATACTGTGTTTTTGAGAATCGATACAGTATCACTAAACATAGTATCCCGATATTCGATATTTTCTTACATTTTATATATATATATATATATATATATCTTTAAAAATCTTTGTAAAAAGCTGGTTCCATTGACCAGATTTTTGGTCTCTCCTGTAAAGCCATTTTGGAGATACTTATTTTTCATTGGCCGGCGACGATGTATATGTGCTTATTGGTGTAAATTTATTGTTGAAGAATGGGTAGAGGGATGGATGAATATTTAGAAGAGAATAAAGATTAGATTTGCCACGGTGGAAGTCGCTAGCTCACCATCTAGACACATGCTGGGGGACAATCAGCCTCAGCTGGGTCAGCCTGTGCTAAAAGACCCTAGAGACCCCAGGAATCCAGGAACATCACTGATGGATCTACAGCTGAATCCTTTTGCATAGCTTGTAGCTCGACTGGCTGAACACGGAATAAACATCACCTACTTGATAGGTCTAATCTGACAGACTGTAGCCCATCTGCTGCTGCCCAATTATTCAGCCCGCCTTTCAGCACTGGTCACTTTCTGACCACGGGAACGCTGTTGACCAGCTGTTATTTGGGTGATGGATCATTTTCAGAATATAGTCCATCAACAAATGGGCTGCAGGGGTTTCCGATAAAGTGGCCAGCGAGTCTCTTTCTCTTTGTTTCTATCTCTGTAAGCCTGACAGTTTAGTGATGTGTGCACTGTGTGTGTGTGTGTATATATGTGTGTGTGTGTGTGTTGTGTGTGTGTTGGTGTGTGTGTGTTCTCAGTGGCCTTGCCCATGGTGCACGATCTGGAGCTGTATGACATCACACACAGCAGCATGGGCGTGCGGTGGAGAGCTGCGGAAGGGGCTTCCGGGTACATGATCCTGTATGCCCCCCTGACTGAGGGAGACGCAGCAGATGAGAAGGAGGTGAGAGAGAGGCTTTAAATCTGCTTCAGTGATCGTCACAGAGAAGTGTAGTAGTTTTGTGTCAGTGTGAGTAATCGCGTGTGTGTGTGTGTGTGTGTGTGTGTGTGTGTACAGGTGAAAGTAGCAGACACTGTAACTGAGATTGAGTTGGAGAATCTGACTCCTGCAACGGAGTACACAGTCACTGTGTATGCCATGTACGGAGACGAGGCCAGTGACCCCATGACCGGTCAGGAGACCACCCGTAAGTGTGTGTGTGTGTGAAGATCTACGACTCCTAAGTAAAGGTGGTTTCTTTCCACGAAAAGTGGTGTTTATCACTCTTTCTCTCTCTCTCTCCTTCTTTCCCTCTCTCTCTCGCTCTTTCCCTCTCTATCTATCTATCTGTCTATCTATCTCTGTTATTCTATCTATCTATCTATCTATCTATCTATCTATCTATCTATCTATCTATCTATCTGTCTATCTATCTCTGTTATTCTATCTATCTATCTATCTATCTATCTATCTATCTATCTATCTATCTATCTATCTATCTATCTATCTCTGTTATTCTATCTATCTATCTATCTATATATCTATCTATCTATCTCTGTTATTCTATCTATCTATCTATCTATCTATCTATCTATCTATCTATCTCTGTTATTCTATCTATCTGTCTATCTATCTATCTATCTATCTCTGTTATTCTATCTATCTATCTATCTATCTATCTATCTATCTATCTATCTATCTATCTATCTATCTATCTATCTATCTATCTATCTATCTATCTATCTATCTATCTATCTATCTATCTCTGTTATTCTATCTATCTGTCTATCTATCTATCTATCTCTGTTATTCTATCTATCTATCTATCTATCTATCTATCTATCTATCTATCTATCTCTGTTATTCTATCTATCTATCTATCTATCTATCTATCTATCTATCTATCTATCTATCTCTGTTATTCTATCTATCTATCTATCTATCTCTGTTATTCTATCTATCTATCTCTGTTATTCTATCTATCTATCTCTGTTATTCTATCTATCTATCTATCTATCTATCTATCTATCTATCTATCTATCTATCTCTGTTATTCTATCTATCTATCTATCTATCTATCTATCTATCTATCTATCTATCTATCTATCTATCTATCTCTGTTATTCTATCTCTATCTATCTATCTATCTATCTATCTATCTATCTATCTATCTATCTATCTATCTATTTATCTATCTATCTCTGCTATTCTATCTATCTATCTATCTCTGCTATTCTATCTATCTATCTATCTATCTATCTATCTATCTATCTATCTATCTATCTATCTATCTATCTAACTCTCTTCCTCCTTCTCTCTCTCTTTTTCTCTCTCCCTTTATCTCTCTTTTTTACCTCTCTCTCCCACACTCTCTTTTTCTCTCTTTCTCATTATCTCCCTCCCTCTCTACCCTTTCCTTTCACTCTCTTTTCCTCTTTCTCTCTCTCTTTCTCTCTCTCTCTCTTTCTTTCTTTCTTTCCCCCTCTCTCTTTTTCTCTCTCTCGCTCTCTTTCCAATCCCCCTTCTATCTATCTATCTCTCTCTCTCTCTCTCTCTCTCTCTCTCTCTCTCTCTCTCTCTCTCTCTCTCTCTCCAGTTCCTCTAACTCCTGCTCGTGGTCTGCGGATCAGTGATGTGTCTCATAGCTCTGCTAAACTCACCTGGGAGGCGGCATCTCGGAAAGTGAACGGCTACCGGATCATGTACGTGAAGACGGACGGTGTTCAGACTAACGAGGTAAAGGTGACCGCGGTGGGTGGTCCGGGACCAGACAGCACTGATGTGTTGTTCTTTTTATTTGATTAAACACATAAAAGAAAATAGTAAAGAGGCAGAAGCTCACGCTGCACACGGTGTCCACGAAGAAGAACTAGAGCTCAGTGTTTTACATTAACTTTAATTAATGTACATTCATTGAGCTGTAGACTGGGATGTGATTGGTCGGTCAAATGGACAGTGGTACCAGAGACAGCGGTTCTCAGATCTGACTCGTGTATTGCAGTGCATTGCAGTGGAATTGGTTTTATTTTGTGAAGTATTTCCACACAAATGAAACGCATTGATTTGATTGAACACGGGCTTGATTTCTGTTTTCCTTTCCATCCTCCATCCTTTCCTTTCCATTTCAGGCTCTTAGACTATTCAACTAGCTGCTAGTCTAGGCAAGCCCTGATTGATTATGTATTAACTGAGTATATTGATTAGAGTAGATTGATGTGTTAATTGTATATCGTCGCTGTGCAGGGATAACACATTACACCAATAAGAGTTTGATGATGAATGGACCAATAGAAATGCTTCAAAATCACCTGGAATAAAACCTCTTTACATTGACTTACATTGAAAGCATTTTGTCTTCTCCTGTAAATATATATATATATATATATATATATATATATATATATATATATATATATATATATATATATATATATATATATTAGCAGGGGGTATGTGGAGGGGTATTGTTAAGGTATATTGTTTGGTTAGTAGTCAGAAAACCTGAATATATTGAGTATATTGACTAGGGGCCAAGTACAAATATAAGTTTATACCAATATCATAATGACTGACCTACTCAGAACTAATTATTTGTTAGTGCAGCATTAAAATCTAGTTGTTCTTTAATGCATTAGCTAGCCATGCTATATTAGTAACTGTGAACTGAGTAGCGGTACAGGGTTCCATATCTGACCAGCTCTGTTCAGCTGTAGGTTTAATAGTTTTGATCCTCAACTAGCGGTGGGTGATGTATATCGTCTACAATAATATCTTAATTGCCGTGTTCACAATGTGCGAGCTGATGTTATCGAGTACGCTACGCTACAGTCAGAACGCCTCGACTCCATGCGCTTACTACTGCATGCTTTAGTACAGGCGGCTGCGAGTGCGCATTGAGAGTAGCCATACTGTGTGCTAGCATAGCTGCCCAAACAACACACCTAAAGCTGAAAGTGAGTGAACACACTGCGCCAGTGGAAGAAACTCAGACACCGCCAGCCTCGCAGTCTACCACCTTAACATCACACCATGTATTGTTAGTGGAAATATGCCAAGGCAGAATGTGTAAATGAATATATCACTGTCCCCCAATCTGTTGAACGCTGTTAGAGGACTGACCATCAGGGCCTCTTCCTAATCCATCACCAGCCAGCTCACCTGTCCATTTGTGTTAACTATTACACCCTCAGTTACATCACTGTGCCATCCAGATGCACCAGCATTGAGACAGGATGGGACTGTTTCAGCTCACGCCCACTTCACATAAAGACTCAGTCAGAGACTGCCTCAGCCAGAGACTGCCTCAGTCATAGACTGCCTCAGTCAGAGACTGCCTCTACCTGTGTAGCTTCTAAAGCTTTGCTATCCAGATTTCAAACAGAGACTCTTTTCTTTGGTGTTTAGTTTATTAAACTGTAAATACTGTTAGACCAGAGGAGGACGGGTCTCCCCTTGCCACTGTTGCCTCTGGTTTGCTCACTGGGGGATATATGTTGTAACTCTCTGTTTCCAAAACTTCTGTAATCAAGCGCTGTAGAAATAAACTTAAATTCAATTGAATTGAATAAAACGACCATTGACTTCACGTCCAACTGCCACGGCATCACCAACATTATGCTGTGCTAGCAGACCCTCATTCACGGCCAGCTTGAGTCATCTGTTAATTAGAGCTGCAGCATACAGTAGACTTACATTACATTGTACTGGATGTTGGTTTGAGTAAGAAGTAAACAAGCACAGTTTGATACCAAAGCCAGTGTTGGGATGGGTGCAGCCCTGATATTGATATGAATGAATGGGGTCATGTTGATTAGCGGAAGGTGCTCGTCTGATTGTTCGGACACTTCAGTCACTTTTTTTCTTTCCCAATTGTCTGTCCTTAGGTTGACGTGGGCCGCATTACCACACTGTTGCTAAGCAACCTCACCTCCTTGACCGAGTACACAGTGGCCATCTTTGCCATCTACGATGAAGGACAGGCTGAGCCGGCTACTGACAGCTTCACAACTAGTGAGAGCCATCACTTTTACACTCACATCCTTCACTCAGAGCCGCTTCCCAGTGAAAAGTGGGCTCGCCTCAGCAGCAGCTTATAATACTTCATCACTTTTGAGAGAAGCAGGCCAGTAAGTTTTGCTGTGAACCGTTTTTGTTGTGTTGAAGAGTCGGTACCATCGCCGCTGAGTTTCCGGAGCAGCGACGTGACCGCGGACAGCTTCCGAGTGAGCTGGCAGCATGCAGCATCTGATGTCACTCTGTACAAACTCATCTGGGCCCCTATGAGTGAAGGAGAGACCAAAGAGGTGCTGCAACAGAATCCACACCTGACACGTACCCCTGTCTCTCTCTCTCTTTTATTCTCTTCCTCTGTCTCTTTTGCTCCGTCTGATTTTTTCACTCTGTCTCTGTCTCCCTGTGTAGTCTGTGATTAGCGGTAATTTAAACTCTTATGTGATTACCGGTCTGAGGCCCCTGACGGAATACGAGGTTTTATTATCGGCCATCTACAGAGATGAGACAGAGAGCGGCACGCTTGAGCTCAGCCAGACTACAGGTAACCTGGCAACGCCTAGCACTCACACCATCAACGAGACTACGGATAACCTAACAGCACTCAGTGTTCCCAACATCACACAGACTACACATCAAATAGCAGCACACATTACTGACCTTACAGCTAGACTAGTAACTTACAACATTCCCAACATCACTGAACCTACAGGTAAACTAGTAACCCACGACATTCCCAACATCACTGAACCTACAGCTAAACTAGTAACCAACAACATTCCCAACATCACTGAACCTACAGGTAAACTAGTAACCCACGACATTCCCAACATCACTGAACCTACAGGTAAACTAGTAACCAACAACATTCCCAACATCACTGAACCTACAGGTAAACTAGTAACCCACGACATTCCCAACATCACTGAACCTACAGGTAAACTAGTAACCCACAACATTCCCAACATCACTGACCCTACTGGTAGACGAGTAACCCACAACATTTCCAACATCACTGACCCTACAGCTAGACTAGTAACCCACAACATTCCCAACATCACTGAACCTACAGGTAAACTAGTAACCCACAACATTCCCAACATCACTGACTCTACAGGTAGACTAGTAACCCACAACATTCCCAACATCCCTGACCTTACAGCTAGACTAGTAACCCACGACATTCCCAACATCACTGAACCTACAGGTAAACTAGTAACCCACGACATTCCCAACATCACTGACCTTACAGCTAGACTAGTAACCCACGACATTCCCAACATCACTGACCCTACAGCTAGACTAGTAACCCACAACATTCCCAACATCACTGACCCTACAGGTAGACTAGTAACCCACAACATTCCCAACATCACTGACCCTACAGCTAGACTAGTAACCCACAACATTCCCAACATCACTGACCCTACAGCTAGACTAGTAACCCACAACATTCCCAACATCACTGACCCTACAGCTAGACTAGTAACCCACAACATTCCCAACATCACTGACCCTACAGCTAGACTAGTAACCCACAACATTTCCAACATCACTGACCCTACAGCTAGACTAGTAACCCACAACATTCCCAACATCACTGACCCTACAGCTAGACTAGTAACCCACAACATTCCCAACATCACTGACCCTACAGGTAGACTAGTAACCCACAACATTCCCAACATCACTGACCCTACAGCTAGACTAGTAACCCACAACATTCCCAACATCACTGACCCTACAGCTAGACTAGTAACCCACAACATTCCCAACATCACTGACCCTACAGCTAGACTAGTAACCCACAACATTTCCAACATCACTGACCCTACAGCTAGACTAGTAACCCACAACATTTCCAACATCACTGACCCTACAGCTAGACTAGTAACCCACAACATTCCCAACATCACTGACCCTAATCACTTAGACTACAGGTAGACGAGTAACCCACAACATTCCCAACATCACTTAGACTACAGGTAGACGAGTAACCCACAACATTCCCAACATCACTGAGACTACAGGTACACTAGTAACCCACAACATTCCCAACATCACTGAGACTACAGGTAGACTAGTAACCCACAACATTCCCAACATCACTTAGACTACAGGTAGACTAGTAACCCACAACATTCCCAACATCACTTAGACTACAGGTAGACTAGTAACCCACAACATTCCCAACATCACTGAGACTACAGGTAAACTAGTAACCCACAACATTCTCAACATCACTTAGACTACAGGTAGACTAGTAACCCACAACATTCCCAACATCACTGAGACTACAGGTAAACTAGTAACCCACAACATTCCCAACATCACTTAGACTACAGGTAGACTAGTAACCCACAACATTCCCAACATCACTGAGACTACAGGTAGACTAGTAACCCACAACATTCCCAACATCACTGAGACTACAGGTAGACTAGTAACCCACAACATTCCCAACATCACTGAGACTACAGGTAGACTAGTAACCCACAACATTCCCAACATCACTGAGACTACAGGTAAACTAGTAACCCACAACATTCCCAACATCACTGAGACTACAGGTAAACTAGTAACCCACAACATTCCCAACATCACTTAGACTACAGGTAGACTAGTAACCCACAACATTCCCAACATCACTGAGACTACAGGTAAACTAGTAACCCACAACATTCCCAACATCACTTAGACTACAGGTAGACTAGTAACCCACAACATTCCCAACATCACTGAGACTACAGGTAAACTAGTAACCCACAACATTCTCAACATCACTTAGACTACAGGTAGACTAGTAACCCACAACATTCCCAACATCACTGAGACTACAGGTAAACTAGTAACCCACAACATTCCCAACATCACTTAGACTACAGGTAGACTAGTAACCCACAACATTCCCAACATCACTGAGACTACAGGTAGACTAGTAACCCACAACATTCCCAACATCACTGAGACTACAGGTAGACTAGTAACCCACAACATTCCCAACATCACTGAGACTACAGGTAAACTAGTAACCCACAACATTGCCAACATCACTGAGACTACAGGTAAACTAGTAACCCACAACATTCCCAACATCACTGAGACTACAGGTAAACTAGTAACCCACAACATTCCCAACATCACTGAGACTACAGGTAGACTAGTAACCCACAACATTCCCAACATCACTGAGACTACAGGTAAACTAGTAACCCACAACATTCCCAACATCACTGAGACTACAGGTAAACTAGTAACCCACAACATTCCCAACATCACTGAGACTACAGGTAGTCTAGTAATCCACATGTTCAGTGCTCAGAAGTGAGAGGTGATGTCTGTGTACACACGTATCAGTGCTGTCCAAAGAAAAACAAGCATCTACAGCAACTTTACAGGAGAGGCCAAAAACTCTCTTTACTTTTAATGGAAGTCAATGGAACCAGAATTCTTTCCAAGCTATTTTGAAGCATTTCTATTGGTCCGTTCATTATGAACTTTTCCCACAAAATAAAAAACAATAATAGAATTTAAGGTGTGTGGAAAACTTAAAATCGTAAATAATTGAGATATTTGGTTTTCTTGGACAGCGATGGTATATAACTCTGGAGTTAATGTTAATAAATGAAACTCTACAGGTATTATTTATCAGGTGTGTTTGTTTTGGTGTTTTGGAGTGTGTTGTGTTTGTATATGAGAGCTGTTAGCATTTATTTCTGTGCCTCTTCACAGCTTTGTGAAATGTGTGTGTGTGTGTGTGTTTGTTTTCTTTTCAAAGCTGCTAGAACAACAACCGTGGCGACCACCACTACCACCACCACCACAGCAGGCAAGTGGATGAGTTCAGATGAAGCCTTTTCTAAACGTTTTGTTTCTTCTCGTTGTTTGATGAGCGGCTGTGTGTTTGTGTGTAGTGGTGCGTCTGGGTGTGAGTGGTCTGCAGCTCAGTGACTTCACTACGTTCAGCATGGGCGTGTCGTGGGAACTGCCGGGATCCAATGTGCGGCAGTACAGAGTCTCCTACATCTCCGCACGTGGAGATCGAGCTGAACAGGTGGTGAGTGCAAACTCTCTCTTATCCAGAGTAACTTACAGTTTACCTGTACACAGGTAGGTGAAGGTAGTGTTACAGTTTACATGTACACAGGTAGGTGAAGGTAGTGTTACAGTTTACATGTACACAGGTAGGTGAAGGTAGTGTTACAGTTTACCTGTACACAGGTAGGTGAAGGTAGTGTTACAGTTTACATGTACACAGGTAGGTGAAGGTAGTGTTACAGTTTACCTGTACACAGGTAGGTGAAGGTAGTGTTACAGTTTACATGTACACAGGTAGGTGAAGGTAGTGTTACAGTTTACCTGTACACAGGTAGGTGAAGGTAGTGTTACAGTTTACATGTACACAGGTAGGTGAAGGTAGTGTTACAGTTTACCTGTACACAGGTAGGTGAAGGTAGTGTTACAGTTTACATGTACACAGGTAGGTGAAGGTAGTGTTACAGTTTACATGTACACAGGTAGGTGAAGGTAGTGTTACAGTTTACCTGTACACAGGTAGGTGAAGGTAGTGTTACAGTTTACATGTACACAGGTAGGTGAAGGTAGTGTTACAGTTTACCTGTACACAGGTAGGTGAAGGTAGTGTTACAGTTTACATGTACACAGGTAGGTGAAGGTAGTGTTACAGTTTACCTGTACACAGGTAGGTGAAGGTAGTGTTACAGTTTACATGTACACAGGTAGGTGAAGGTAGTGTTACAGTTTACCTGTACACAGGTAGGTGAAGGTAGTGTTACAGTTTACATGTACACAGGTAGGTGAAGGTAGTGTTACAGTTTACATGTACACAGGTAGGTGAAGGTAGTGTTACAGTTTACCTGTACACAGGTAGGTGAAGGTAGTGTTACAGTTTACCTGTACACAGGTAGGTGAAGGTAGTGTTACAGTTTACCTGTACACAGGTAGGTGAAGGTAGTGTTACAGTTTACCTGGGAGAGGATTTGCAGGGCCAACACCACCATCCAGGTGGTCCCACAGATGCTTAGCTGGGTTCAAGTCTGAGGAATTAGGGGTCCAGGGTAGTACTTGCAAGTCTTTGTCAGCTCTTTCAACCAGTGTGGGACATTTCTAGTCATGTGACGTGTCTCATCGTCCTGCTGGAAGATCCCATCCACCCCAGAGAAGACCATCAGCATGTATGGTGTATATATATATATATATATCACAATACTTTGCTGTATTGATTTTTTCCCACACCCTTAGTGGACAAGAGGCTTTACAGCAGCAGCCAATATCTGTTTCATCAAATAAGCTAAAGTTTTCATTCTGTTTATCTTAATGCATTATTATTATTATTATTATTATTATTATTATTATTATTTATTGCAGTAAAATGTGATTTACACTGTCATAAAAACCTTATTTTACATTTATATCATAAAGTATCAATACGTCTGAGTATCGATACTAAACTTCCACACAAAATATCATTATACTTTACAGTATTGATTTATTGTCCATCCCTGAGTAGACAAGGGGCTTTACAACAGCAGCCAGTCTACTGGGTGCATGTTTTGCTAATAACTGAAAAAATATGATTTATGTTAGTACAAAACAAAATCTAATTTAATTAAAAGAATAAAAAAAAGAGATGGGAATCACAAAAGACCCCACCCTACGTCGCCTCACAGCAAGATGATCCGGGTTGGATTCCTCCCACAGTCTAAACACATAATCTTCCAGTAGGTGTGAGTGTGTGGGTGAGCATGTGTTGGTCATGTGATGAAATGGTGACCTATTCATGGTGTGCCCTGAATTCGCCCGATGATGCTGAGATTGTCTCCAGCCCCCTCCGTGACCCTAAATAGTGGGATAAAGCGAAAGATGATGGATGGATGGATAATAAAATATCAATACGTCTGTGTATTGATATTAAACTGCCACACAAAATATCACTATACTTTGCTGTATTGATTTTTTGCCCACCCCTTAGTAGACAAGGGGCTTTACAGCTGCAGGCAGTCTACTGGTGCCAGACTGAGCGCAATAGCTTTTTTGGTTACTCCTTATAAAAATAAATATTTATTGTTTTATTGTCTTTTAAGACCATTTATTTAAAGCACTAAAGATGAGTGATGCAGTAGTACTGAAAGTACTCTGGTGTTGTTGTTCAGTCAGTGAGGTCTTGTGGGCCAGTGGGAGCTGAAGCTGGGATGTTTTTAACGTGCTGTGTTTATATGTTCTATTCAGGTCTGCTCAGTGGCCGGCCAAGAGGCTGCGTGCCGAAACATCCAGTATAGCCTGCCGCTATAAAACCGCCACTCGATTACATGCCCTGACAGCGGAATTCAGGGCTCGCTGTGCTGCATGTGTGCCGCTATTTCTAATTAAAGCTTCTGTTCAAAGCATTAGTTTATATTTAAATGAACCGGCGGCGCGTCAGCACCACGCTCGGAGTGGACAGCTCCGCGGACAGAGGGGGAGTTGTGGTCCGCTGAGTTGGATGTTTAACTGGCTCTTTGATTCGGGGCCGTTTTACCGTCTGCCTCGAATGTAATTTTCTGCCCAAAGTATAAATACTTCATGAAGAGAGCGCACGCTATAAAATTCCAATCGTATTGGCTTTACTGAGTGAGTGTGTGTGTGTGTGTGTGTGTGTGTGTGTGTGTGTGTGTGTGTGTGTGTGTGTGTGTGTGTGTGTGTGCTCGGGGATGTACTATTTTTGAGAGCCACCGCCGACTTTCCAGAGCTCTGAATTGATTCGTTAGGCTTAAAAATCCTCGGGTGTCTCAGCTCTGAGAGTTTTTGAAGGGCAAACTGGACCAGAATGGGAGAGAGAGTGAGAGAGAGAGAGAAAAAGAAAGACTGAATAAAAGAGAGAGTGAGAGAGAGTGGCAGGCGAGCGAGTGTAAATATCATACTCTGTCCTGAGTAATGTTAGTAATTAAACTGGGGCTGTTATTACCATCAGTTTATTTCTGTACCTGTACTTTAACAGAAAACACTCCATACAGATCAAACAGCACAATTTTATTATTATTTTTGTACAAGACAACGGAACATTAAAGAAACGTTTTACTACCAGTCAAACGTTTTAGTACACTACCAACCAAACGTTTTAGATACACTACCAACCAAACGTTTTAGTACACTACCAACCAAACGTTTTAGTACACTACCAGTCAAACGTTTTAGATACACTACCAGCCAAACGTTTTAGATACACTACCAGACAAACGTTTTAGATACACTACCAGACAAACGTTTTAGATACACTATCAGCTAAACGTTTTAGATACACTACCAGACAAACGTTTTAGATACACTATCAGCTAAACGTTTTAGATACACTACCAGACAAACGTTTTAGATACACTACCAGACAAACGTTTTAGATACACTATCAGCTAAACGTTTTAGTACATTACCAACCAAACGTTTTAGTACACTCCCAGACAAACGTTTTAGATACACTATCAGCTAAACGTTTTAGATACAATATCAGCTAAACGTTTTAGTAACACTACCAGTCAAACGTCTTAGATACACTACCAGACAAACGTTTTGGTACACTACCAGTCAAACGTTTTAGATACACTACCAGTCAAACGTTTTAGATACACTACCAGACAAACGTTTTGGTACACTACCAGTCAAACGTTTTAGATACACTACCAGTCAAACGTCTTAGATACACTACCAGTCAAACGTTTTAGATACACTACCAGTCAAACGTTTTAGATACACTACCAGACAAACGTTTTAGATACACTACCAGACAAACGTTTTAGATACACTACCAGTCAAACGTTTTAGATACACTACCAGCCAAACGTTTTAGATACACTACCAGTCAAACGTTTTGGTACACTACCAGTCAAACGTTTTAGATACACTACCAGTCAAACGTTTTGGTACACTACCAGTCAAACGTTTTAGATACACTACCAGTCAAACGTTTTAGATACACTACCAGTCAAACGTTTTAGATACACCACCAGTCAAACGTTTTAGATACACTACCAGACAAACGTTTTAGATACACTACCAGCCAAACGTTTTAGATACACTACCAGCCAAACGTTTTAGATACACCACCAGTCAAACGTTTTAGATACACCACCAGCCAAACGTTTTAGATACACTACCAGCCAAACGTTTTAGATACACTACCAGTCAAACGTTTTAGTACACTACCAGTCAAACGTTTTAGATACACCACCAGTCAAACGTTTTAGATACACCACCAGTCAAACGTTTTAGATACACTACCAGTCAAACGTTTTAGATACACTACCAGTCAAACGTTTTAGATACACCACCAGTCAAAGGTTTTAGATACACCACCAGTCAAACGTTTTAGATACACTACCACTCAAACGTTTTAGTACACTACCAGTCAAACGTTTTAGATACACCATCAGTCAAACGTTTTAGATACACTACCAGTCAAACGTTTTAGATACACTACCACTCAAACGTTTTAGATACACTACCACTCAAACGTTTTAGATACACTACCAGTCAAACGTTTTAGTACACTACCAGTCAAACGTTTTAGTACACTACCAGTCAAACGTTTTAGATACACTACCAGTCAAACGTTTTAGATACACTACCACTCAAACGTATTAGTACACTACCAGTCAAACGTTTTAGATACACCACCAGTCAAACGTTTTAGTACACTACCAGACAAACGTTTTAGATACACTACCAGCCAAACGTTTTAGATACACTACCACTCAAACGTTTTAGTACACTACCAGTCAAACGTTTTAGATACACCACCAGTCAAACGTTTTAGATACACTACCACTCAAACGTTTTAGTACACTACCAGTCAAACGTTTTAGATACACCACCAGTCAAACGTTTTAGATACACTACCAGTCAAACGTTTTAGATACACTACCACTCAAACGTTTTAGATACACTACCAGTCAAACGTTTTAGTACACTACCAGTCAAACGTTTTAGTACACTACCAGTCAAACGTTTTAGATACACTACCAACCAAACGTTTTAGTACACTACCAGTCAAACGTTTTAGATACACTACCAGCCAAACGTTTTAGATACACTACCAGACAAACGTTTTAGATACACTACCAGACAAACGTTTTAGATACACTATCAGCTAAACGTTTTAGATACACTACCAGACAAACGTTTTAGATACACTATCAGCTAAACGTTTTAGATACACTACCAGACAAACGTTTTAGTACACTCCCAGACAAACGTTTTAGATACACTATCAGCTAAACGTTTTAGATACAATATCAGCTAAACGTTTTAGTAACACTACCAGTCAAACGTCTTAGATACACTACCAGACAAACGTTTTGGTACACTACCAGTCAAACGTTTTAGATACACTACCAGTCAAACGTTTTAGATACACTACCAGACAAACGTTTTGGTACACTACCAGTCAAACGTTTTAGATACACTACCAGTCAAACGTCTTAGATACACTACCAGACAAACGTTTTAGTAACACTACCAGTCAAACGTTTTAGATACACTACCAGTCAAACGTTTTAGATACACTACCAGACAAACGTTTTAGATACACTACCAGACAAACGTTTTAGATACACTACCAGTCAAACGTTTTAGATACACTACCAGCCAAACGTTTTAGATACACTACCAGTCAAACGTTTTGGTACACTACCAGTCAAACGTTTTAGATACACTACCAGTCAAACGTTTTGGTACACTACCAGTCAAACGTTTTAGATACACTACCAGTCAAACGTTTTAGATACACCACCAGTCAAACGTTTTAGATACACTACCAGACAAACGTTTTAGATACACTACCAGCCAAACGTTTTAGATACACCACCAGTCAAACGTTTTAGATACACTACCACTCAAACGTTTTAGATACACCACCAGCCAAACGTTTTAGATACACTACCAGCCAAACGTTTTAGATACACTACCAGTCAAACGTTTTAGTACACTACCAGTCAAACGTTTTAGATACACCACCAGTCAAACGTTTTAGATACACCACCAGTCAAACGTTTTAGATACACTACCAGTCAAACGTTTTAGATACACTACCAGTCAAACGTTTTAGATACACCACCAGTCAAAGGTTTTAGATACACCACCAGTCAAACGTTTTAGATACACTACCACTCAAACGTTTTAGTACACTACCAGTCAAACGTTTTAGATACACCACCAGTCAAACGTTTTAGATACACTACCAGTCAAACGTTTTAGATACACTACCACTCAAACGTTTTAGATACACTACCACTCAAACGTTTTAGATACACTACCAGTCAAACGTTTTAGTACACTACCAGTCAAACGTTTTAGATACACTACCAGTCAAACGTTTTAGATACACTACCAGTCAAACGTTTTAGATACACTACCACTCAAACGTATTAGTACACTACCAGTCAAACGTTTTAGATACACCACCAGTCAAACGTTTTAGTACACTACCAGACAAACGTTTTAGATACACTACCAGCCAAACGTTTTAGATACACTACCACTCAAACGTTTTAGTACACTACCAGTCAAACGTTTTAGATACACCACCAGTCAAACGTTTTAGATACACTACCACTCAAACGTTTTAGTACACTACCAGTCAAACGTTTTAGATACACCACCAGTCAAACGTTTTAGATACACTACCAGTCAAACGTTTTAGATACACTACCACTCAAACGTTTTAGATACACTACCAGTCAAACGTTTTAGTACACTACCAGTCAAACGTTTTAGATACACTACCAGTCAAACGTTTTAGATACACCACCAGTCAAACGTTTTAGATACACTACCAGTCAAACGTTTTAGATACACCACCAGTCAAACGTTTTAGATACACCACCAGTCAAACGTTTTAGTACACTACCAGCCAAACGTTTTAGTACACTACCAGCCAAACGTTTTAGATACACTACCAGCCAAACGTTTTAGATACACTACCACTCAAACGTATTAGTACACTACCAGTCAAACGTTTTAGATACACCACCAGTCAAACGTTTTAGATACACTACCAGTCAAACGTTTTAGATACACTACCACTCAAACGTTTTAGATACACTACCAGCCAAACGTTTTAGTACACTACCAGCCAAACGTTTTAGATACACTACCAGCCAAACGTTTTAGATACACTACCAGTCAAACGTTTTAGTACACTACCAGTCAAACGTTTTAGATACACTACCAGTCAAACGTTTTAGTACACTACCAGTCAAACGTTTTAGATACACTACCAGTCAAACATTTTAGATCACTACCAGCCAAACGTTTTAGATACACTACCAGCCAAACGTTTTAGATACACTACCACTCAAACGTATTAGTACACTACCAGTCAAACGTTTTAGATACACCACCAGTCAAACGTTTTAGATACACTACCACTCAAACGTTTTAGTACACTACCAGTCAAACGTTTTAGATACACCACCAGTCAAACGTTTTAGATCACTACCACTCAAACGTTTTAGATACACTACCACTCAAACGTTTTAGTACCCTACCAGTCAAACGTTTTAGTACACCACCAGTCAAACGTTTTAGATACACTACCAGTCAAACGTATTAGTACACTACCAGCCAAACGTTTTAGATACACTACCAGCCAAACGTTTTAGATACACTACCAGCCAAACGTTTTAGATACACTACCAGTCAAACGTTTTAGTACACTACCAGACAAACGTTTTAGATACACTACCACTCAAACGTTTTAGATCACTACCACTCAAACGTTTTAGTACACTACCAGTCAAACGTTTTAGATACACTACCAGTCAAACGTTTTAGATCACTACCAGTCAAACGTTTTAGATACACTACCAGTCAAACGTTTTAGATACACTACCAGCCAAACGTTTTAGATACACTACCAGTCAAACGTTTTAGATACACTACCAGCCAAACGTTTTAGTACACTACCAGTCAAACGTTTTAGATACACCACCAGTCAAACGTTTTAGTAACACTACCAGTCAAACGTTTTAGATACACTACCAGTCAAACGTTTTAGATACACTACCAGCCAAACGTTTTAGTACACCACCAGTCAAACGTTTTAGATACACCACCAGTCAAACGTTTTAGTAACACTACCAGTCAAACGTTTTAGATACACTACCAGTCAAACGTTTTAGATACACTACCAGTCAAACGTTTTAGTACACTACCAGTCAAACGTCTTAGTACACTACCAGTCAAACGTTTTAGTACACTACCAGACAAACGTTTTAGATACACTACCAGACAAACGTTTTAGTACACTACCAGACAAACGTTTTAGATACACTACCAGTCAAACGTTTTAGATACACCACCAGTCAAACGTTTTAGTAACACTACCAGTCAAACGTTTTAGATACACTACCAAACGTTTTAGTACACTACCAGACAAACGTTTTAGATACACTACCAGACAAACGTTTTAGTACACTACCAGACAAACGTTTTAGATACACTACCAGACAAACGTTTTAGATACACCACCAGTCAAACGTTTTAGTAACACTACCAGTCAAACGTTTTAGATACACTACCAGTCAAACGTTTTAGTACACTACCACTCAAACGTCTTAGTACACTACCAGTCAAACGTCTTAGTACACTACCAGTCAAACGTTTTAGATACACTACCAGTCAAACGTTTTGGTACACTACCAGTCAAACGTTTTAGTACACTACCAGTCAAACGTTTTAGATACACTACCAGCCAAACGTTTTAGATACACTACCAGTCAAACGTTTTAGTACACTACCAGCCAAACGTTTTAGATACACTACCAGTCAAACGTTTTAGTACACTACCAGTCAAACGTTTTAGATACACTACCAGTCAAACGTTTTAGATACACTACCAGCCAAACGTTTTAGATACACTACCAGTCAAACGTTTTAGATACACCACCAGTCAAACGTTTTAGATACACTACCAGTCAAACGTATTAGTACACTACCAGCCAAACGTTTTAGATACACTACCAGCCAAACGTTTTAGATACACTACCAGCCAAACGTTTTAGATACACTACCAGTCAAACGTTTTAGTACACTACCAGACAAACGTTTTAGATACACTACCACTCAAACGTTTTAGATCACTACCACTCAAACGTTTTAGTACACTACCAGTCAAACGTTTTAGATACACTACCAGTCAAACGTTTTAGATCACTACCAGTCAAACGTTTTAGATACACTACCAGTCAAACGTTTTAGATACACTACCAGCCAAACGTTTTAGATACACTACCAGTCAAACGTTTTAGATACACTACCAGCCAAACGTTTTAGTACACTACCAGTCAAACGTTTTAGATACACCACCAGTCAAACGTTTTAGTAACACTACCAGTCAAACGTTTTAGATACACTACCAGTCAAACGTTTTAGATACACTACCAGCCAAACGTTTTAGTACACCACCAGTCAAACGTTTTAGATACACCACCAGTCAAACGTTTTAGTAACACTACCAGTCAAACGTTTTAGATACACTACCAGTCAAACGTTTTAGATACACTACCAGTCAAACGTTTTAGTACACTACCAGTCAAACGTCTTAGTACACTACCAGTCAAACGTTTTAGTACACTACCAGACAAACGTTTTAGATACACTACCAGACAAACGTTTTAGTACACTACCAGACAAACGTTTTAGATACACTACCAGTCAAACGTTTTAGATACACCACCAGTCAAACGTTTTAGTAACACTACCAGTCAAACGTTTTAGATACACTACCAAACGTTTTAGTACACTACCAGACAAACGTTTTAGATACACTACCAGACAAACGTTTTAGTACACTACCAGACAAACGTTTTAGATACACTACCAGACAAACGTTTTAGATACACCACCAGTCAAACGTTTTAGTAACACTACCAGTCAAACGTTTTAGATACACTACCAGTCAAACGTTTTAGTACACTACCACTCAAACGTCTTAGTACACTACCAGTCAAACGTCTTAGTACACTACCAGTCAAACGTTTTAGATACACTACCAGTCAAACGTTTTGGTACACTACCAGTCAAACGTTTTAGTACACTACCAGTCAAACGTTTTAGATACACTACCAGCCAAACGTTTTAGATACACTACCAGTCAAACGTTTTAGTACACTACCAGCCAAACGTTTTAGATACACTACCAGTCAAACGTTTTAGTACACTACCAGTCAAACGTTTTAGATACACTACCAGTCAAACGTTTTAGATACACTACCAGCCAAACGTTTTAGATACACTACCAGTCAAACGTTTTAGATACACCACCAGTCAAACGTTTTAGATACACTACCACTCAAACGTTTTAGATACACCACCAGTCAAACGTTTTAGATACACCACCAGTCAAATGCTATGAACATGACTGCTGCTATTTAAATTGTCTGAATATTTCATGGTGAATGGATCCATAGAAATGCTTTAAAATAGCTTGGAAAAACTTCTGGTTCTATTGACTTCCATTGAAAGTAAAGTGACTTTTTGTTCTCCCCTGTAAAGCTGCTATTTTGGAGATAGGAGTTATTCTTAGAACAGCGGTGAGATAAAACGCTTGAAGCCACAGAAGCAAAAGCAGCCTGTTTATTTGTAAGGGATGAAGAGAGGCTTGGAAACGGTCCTGTAAAAAATGAGTTATGCTGTTTGTGGTGGAGAAAACCACACGGTTCAGGGGGAGAAAAGCTGAATATAACAGTGAAATAAAGAAGAATGTGTGATGGGTTAGCGCTATCGCTCAGCGGTGGCAGGTTTGGAGGAGCGCTGACTGACTGTTAGGTGAATGTATTTATGGTTTATTTAAGTAAGTGGTGTTTTTGTCTGCACCAGAATAGGCCTGAAGCCCTTGCGGAGCGGAGAGCTCTGAAAATGCGGCCGGTCGTTATCGCCAGAACCCACAGCTCCAGCCGAGACTAACATTTGCACGCTTTTTATTGCGCTGTTAAAAGAGAACTCGCGCAGAGAGCTCGCATTATGAAAGTATGTGTGGCGGCACCTCTGCGTGTTTGCAAAATAGCACTGTGCAAAACAATTTATTGTCTCGCCGTTTGGCTGCTTCCACCAAGGTTCTTCACCTCGCGCACCAAAACAAACAAACAAACCAGGCTCAGTTCAAGCCTGAATTCATCAAACAGGGTTCGGTCATTCAACATGTTTGGTTTTAAGGCCTGCCCTTGGGCCACATGCATACTCATCCACTTCTTCAATCAATTAATCAATCAATCAATCAATCAACATTTATTTGTACAGAGCTTTTTACAACCAGTAATGTCTCAAAGCAGCTTTACAGAAAAGCAGTTTATGAAAGAAAAGAGGAAACAAAGAAATTGATAGAAGGAAAAATAAAGAGTCCATGCCTAAACATATAAACGTAAGAAAGGGTATCCATGTCCAAGCCCCCCCTAGAGCAAGCCAGAGGCGACAGGGGCAAGGAAACACTCCCTTGGTAAGAGGAAGAAACCCTGAGAAGAACCCAGGCTTAAGGCAGGAACCCATCCTCCTCTGGTCGACCCCCAGATAGTGAGAGAACAACAAATTACACGAGATGTTATGACAATAACAAAAAGCCCGGCTTAAACATGTTTCATAACTATTCAAGTTCAGGAGGAGGGTCTGTCTCAAAACCTAGTGAGTGGGTGTGTCTGAAATGGTCCACTCGTTAACTCGTTCCCTGTTCACTACATAGGCAGCTCTATGTAGAACACTATATAGGGGAGCACTGAGGGAGACAGTAGAGGGAAAGAAAGCGCTATGCACTGTGTGGCGTCAACCTGTAAGTAGTGTACATCGGTTGTCCACTAGTTTTAAGATGCATTGTGGGTAAGAATTTAGTGAACTATATAGGGAATCTGACTGTCCACTGAGAATTCGGACAACACTACAGAATGGCCGACACCCTGAATAGAACACTAACAGCATTTTTTACGTCATAGTATGAGCTCCAGACATGTAGACTGTCCCAATTCTTACATACCTTAAACATACTGTCTACTGAGGAACCTTATTTAGACCTGATTTTAAAGAAGCATCGAACGCTTCCTCAGCCGCTAAGACAGTCCCATGATGCAACACAGGCAAATCTAGGAGCAGTGAAGTGGTTTTAAAATGTGAATTATTTTGATTCTCTCTGGAGTTTTAATGTGTTTCTGGTCATATAATCACACAAAACAGTTTTTTTATTATCAACTCTGTAACGAGTCCTTCACCATTTAGCAGTTTTATACTCGAGACATTAGCATTTATGCTAGCAGATTTTTAAGCCTCTGGCTATTGTTTTGAATGCCGGACGGTAGCTTAGCAACTAGCTAAACCGGTGGCGTGCTGCAGTGGGCGGGAACAAGCTGTGACGCAGTCTCTCTCTAACTAGAGTCTCAGTAATCTGTTTATGAGGAGAGATGAGGAGAGAACGCTGCTACTTACACAGCTGCTACCTAGACAGCCTACTTAGACACTCACTAGGATTTGAGACAGACCCCATAGAGTTTGAACCATCTTATAGGTTCTCTGTCAGAGTGAGAGACGGTGTCTGGTGTTGGGACTCTACTGTAGTGATTCCGGTCATGCAGGCTGAGCATCAACAGGTCAGCCAGTCGGTATGGAGCTCTGGTGACTTCTAGCAGCTCTGGCTTCTTCAGCAGCTCTGGCTTCTTCAGAGCAAAACATTAGCAGCGTGTAATTAAACCCTGAAGAGTTCAGAGGACTTATTAATGCCAGTTCCAACGTTGACTCAATCTATTTAATGGGGAACGTTCAGCTTCTGGAAGCTAGGGTCCAGCTGACAGCTGATAAGCAGATGGGTGCACGCAGAAGGTAGCAGACGAAGCAGATGGAGTCCAATGAGGGCAAATAACTTGTACTTAGTGACTGATTTAACTGGACATGAAACCAGTGCAGGGTGGTCTCTGAGCACGGTACCATATAGCAAAACTGATTGTTGGAATTCTGGGAATCAGGAAAATTCTGATTTCTATTTGGTGTAAGATTTTATTATTACATATCTAGAGTCTAATAAATTGTTCTATCAGACAAATGGTGGCAGCAAGTTGTCATGCTTAACAATGTTTACCGCATGTATGTTTATACAACATGGCATTAATCTGTTTTATGGGGAACGTCCAGCTTCTGGAAGCTAGCGTCCAGCTGACAGCTGATTAGGAGATTGGTACATGCAGAAGGTAGCAGACGAAGCAGATGGAGAAGTGTGGAGTCCAATGGGGAGCGTGTTGGGAATGTAAATGCAGGAGAATTTAGGAAAGGTTGATAAGAACACGGGGAACGATCGTTGGGATGATAAATGGCAAAATTAGCAGTTGAGGTGTCTGAAACCACAAAGCTTGAGGACGTGAAAAAGAGAAAATAACAGTATCTGTGCAAAAGTACACCTTTAATTTATTTGATTTTAAGTGTTGAGAAACACGTTGGTCTCTTTTTATTTTTAAAGCACTTTCTGGCCGTACGCCATCATTTATCACAACAATGTTCACGGAGAATAGTACAAATTATGGAACTCGCTCCAGTGACTGGATCACCCTTCAGGTTCCTAGAGCTTTTACTGAACTGTGAACATCTGCTTTTAGCTTACAGTGCACCAGCCACTTTTTTTTTTTTTTTTTTTTTCGTTTAAGTTAACAAGTTTAGTGATTTTAAGATTTTAATATTCAGTTGTTCTTTTATTTATTTATTTATTTATTTATTTATTTATTTATTTATTTATTTATTTATTTATTTATTTTCATTTTAATTTACCATTTTTATCTTGATTTTTATTACTCTTATTATTATTAGTATTATTTTCTTTTTTAATTATTATTATTTATTTTACTATTTTATGTTTTACTACTATATTTGTATCTACTTTTATTTACTTATTTTTAATCTTATTTCAGATTTTAGTTTCTTATTCAGTTTTTTATGTTTTGCTTTTCTGATTTATCTTTTTTAATTTTGTCTCTGTTCTTTTTGTTTCTTTTACATTTTTAATACTTATTAAAATTAATTTTAATTTTATTTTGAATCCCTTTTTGTTTAGCAATTGTAATGCTTGGCGACATTGTAAATGAGGGTCTCCCTCATTGTACTTCCTAGTGAAAATAAAGGTTGATTGATTGATTTCTTTTACAGTCATAAGAGCTTTTAACCCTTTCATGCAAAAGCTAAGCAAACCCCTACTACTGCACAACATGACCTGTATTCATTTCCTATGTTATTGTATGTACTGCTGAGTATCTCTTTAGTACATCTACTGAAATCAGTTTATTTCATTGTTTAATATTCCAAGTGTTCATTAATAATCTTGTTTTTGATCTTAAATCATTATTTTAATTCTTATTTATTTACCCCAAGACAACAAAAATAGTGTTTGTAAATATGTTCCTGACTGCAAATGTTTACAAATGTCTGTAGTTCCTATCAAACTCCATAGTGAACACATAGGGGTTCTTTCTGAGTCATGTTATGTGTTTGATGGGCAGCGATACAAAACTATACAAACGATTTGTTGTGATGTTTGTGTTGTTTTGTGTAGACGATGGTTCCTGGCAACCAGAATTCAGTTGTGCTGCAGCCTCTGCTGTCAGATACGGAGTACAGAGTGAGCGTAACGCCCGTTTACGCAGACGGAGAGGGGCCGACTGTCATGCGCTCCGCTCGCACCTGTAAGTGCTCTCTGTCCTGTTTAACCTCTCTACAGTACTACAGCATTCATCCCCACTGCACACCTCTCTCAGCCGCTCTACTTCTATACTGTATATGTAGCTTTTAGACTGTTGGGGACTTTATTATATGTAAAAAGCTATTTTTACAGTCAGGAAGTTTTTATTTACTTTATTTGTTTTTATTAACACTTTATTATTTAAATATTAAACAGTATTTATACAGTAAGTAGTGCTTTTACGTACGTCAGTGTGTTTATTTAACCCTTTTCAAGCTTCTCCTTCTATAAACAACCCAGTATTATTTACAGTTCTCATCTAATACCTGCTTTGACTGCTCAGTACTTCATGAAGCTAAATCAAGGTTGCTGCTGAAGGAACTCAATACATTCATACAATGTCTGGGGCGTCCAAGAGAAATCTGGAACCTAACTTTGTTCTTCAAACTGGAGCTCAAGATCTGATCTACTTCTCTCACAATAAGATATTCATGTTACTTTGTATTGTATGTATGATTATTTACATCTGTTCTAATCAGATCTGGTGTTCTTACTGGTGTACATACACGTATTGATCAGATAAAGGATTTTAAACAGTAGTGTATATATTAGAACGTAGGACTACGATTAGAACGTAGAACGTAGAACTACGATTAGCCACATGTGTTTACACACAGCGGAATTTGACCTCCGCATTTAACCCATCCGTGCAGTGAAACACCCACATATACACACACTAGTGAACATACACACTAGGGGGCGGTGAGCACACGTGCCCGGAGCGGTGGGCAGCCCTTATCCACGGCGCCCGGGGAGCAGTTGGGGTTAGGTGCCTTGCTCAAGGGCACTACAGTCATGACTTGCCGGTCCCGGGGATCGAACCGGTGACCTTCCGGTCACAAGGCCGGATCCCTAACCTTCAGGCCACGACTGCCCCCAGCATATTATAGTTACAATTAAATTTTTCATTTTAATTTAAGTATATTTTAAATAATATATTTGGTCTTATTTTCTGTTGCTCTTGCCTTAATATATATTTTTAATACATAAGATATTCTGTCTTTATATATATCATGTATGACTATGTATGTGACAAATAGGGACGCACCGATACCACTTTTTCCGTACCGATACCAATAGCGATACCAACTTTTCAGGTATCAGCCGATACCGAGTACTGATACCAACTCTAACTTAAATGCTCAATATATGGCTATAAATCCTGATATTTATAGTGTTCCACTTTTATGTTGTATTTTTTAAGTTTTATCCTGAATAAGATATAATTACCATAAAGAACATTTACTGGTTGAATAACTGCACGTTAAAAAGTTTCAGAGCTATGAAAAAATAAAAATTGGCACAAAAACTCTATAAACTGCAGTTTCAGAGCTATGAAAAAAAATTGGAACAATGCATAAACACGTGTCGCCATTTAGTCAATAAGCTTCATGGTATCGACGCTCTCTATTGCCGATACCGATACTGTGTCAGTATTGGTGCCAGTATCGGTGCAACACTAGTGACAAATAAACTTTGATTTGATATATATATATGTATATATTTTTTTTTCCTCTTAGCGTATATTAATATATTCATATTACTGAATAATGGTTTAATTAATATAGAAACTTTATTGATCCCAGAGGGAAATTCAAGATCTCCGCATTTAATCTATCCATGCAGTGACACACTCACATATACACACACACTAGTGAACAGACACACTACTGGGCACTGAGCACACTTGCCCGTAGCGATGGGCAGCCCTACCACAGGCCTGGGGAGCGGTCAGGGGTTAGGTGCCTTGCTCAAGGGCAAATCAATCGTATCTGGTTCCCTAACCTCCAGCCCACAACTTCCCCAAAATAATATTTTTATTATATTATATTATATTATATTATATTATATTATATTATATTATATTATATTATATTATATTACAGAATTATTAAAATCATTTAGCGACTGCTATGAAACTAATGTGTACCTTGTATGTAGTTGAGAGATTGTAATGTGGACCCACATACAAATTTTGAATGATTGGAGTTACTCAGTTCTATGTCTCTCTCTCTATCTCTCTCTCTCTCCCTCCTCAGTGCCTCTCTCTGCTCCGAAGAACCTGAGGGTCTCAGAGGAATGGTACAATCGCTTCCGCATCACCTGGGACACGCCCCCTTCTCCCACCATGGGCTACAGGATTGTGTACCAGCCTGTCTCAGGTAAGCACCCTCACCTGACTCGAGAGCTTGACTAAGTAAGTCAGAGTGTCTCGGCTGAGGCTCCTCCGTGTTGGTATGTGTGTGCAGCACCAGGTCGGGCGCTGGAGACGTTTGTCGGAGACGACGTGAACACCATGCTGATCCTGAACCTGCTGAGTGGAACAGAATACAGCGTAAAGGTCATCGCCACGTACACCACCGGCTCCAGCGAGGCGCTGACCGGCAGAGCCAAGACACGTGAGTTCAGCCGAACGCATGAACACCGAGCCGGCACACGCCCGGTTAACAGACCTGTTTAACCTTAAACCTATCTGCCTCCTCTCTCTCTACCTCTCTCTCCCTTTCCCTCTCTCTCTCCCCACCTCTCTCTCCCTTTCCCTCTCTCTCTCCCCTTCTCTCTCTCTACCTCTCTCTCCCTTTCCCTCTCTCTCTCCCCTCCTCTCTCTCTCCCCTTCTCTCTCTATCTCCCTCCTCTCTCTCTACCTCTCTCTCCCTTTCCCTCTCTCTCTCTCCCCTTCTCTCTCTCTACCTCTCTCTCCCTTCCACTCTCTCTCTCCCCTTCTCTCTCTCTATCTCCCTCCTCTCTCTCTACCTCTCTCCCTTTCCCTCTCTCTCTCTCCCCTTCTCTCTCCCTTTCCCTCTCTCTCTCCCCACCTCTCTCTCCCTTTCCCTCTCTCTCTCCCCACCTCTCTCTCCCTTTCCCTCTCTCTCTCCCCACCTCTCTCTCCCTTTCCCTCTCTCTCTCCCCTTCTCTCTCTATCTCTTCCTTTCTCTCTACCTCTCTCCCTTTCCCTCTCTCTCTCTCCCCTTCTCTCTCTCTACCTCTCTCTCCCTTTCCCTCTCTCTCTCTCCCCTTCTCTCTCTCTACCTCTCTCTCCCTTTCCCTCTCTCTCTCCCCTTCTCTCTCTCTACCTCTCTCTCCCTTACACTCTCTCTCTCCCCTCCTCTCTCACTATCTCTTCCTTTCCCTCTCTCTCTCCCCTCCTCTTTCTCTCTACCTCTCTCTCCCCTCCCATCTCTCTCTCCCTTTCTCTCTCTCTCTCCCCTTCTCTCTCTCTCTCCCCTCCTCTCTCTCTCTTTCTCTCTCTCTCTCCCCTTCTCTCTCTCTATCTCCCTCCTCTCTCTCTACCTCTCTCTCCCTTACACTCTCTCTCTCCCCTCCTCTCTCTCTATCTCTTCCTTTCTCTCTACCTCTCTCTCCCTTACACTCTCTCTCTCCCCTCCTCTCTCTCTATCTCTTCCTTTCTCTCTACCTCTCTCTCTCTACCTCTCTCTCCCATCCCTTCTCTCTCTCTCCTCCTCTCTCTCTATCCCTTTCGTTCTCTCTACCTCTCTCTCTGTACCTCTCTCCCATCCCTTCTCTCTCTCTCCTCCTCTCTCTCCATCTCTTCCTTTCTCTCTACCTCTCTCTCTCTACCTCTCTCTCCCCTCCCATCTCTCTCCCCTCCTCTCTCTCTATCCCTTCCTTTCTCTCTACCTCTCTCTCTCTTATCCCTTCTCTCTCTCCCCTCTCTCTCTATCTCTTCCTTTCTCTCTAACTCTCTCTCTCTACCTCTCTCTCTTATCCCTTCTCTCTCTCCATCTCTTCCTTTCTCTCTCTGTCCTCCTTCCTCTCTCTCTCTCTCTCTCTCTCTCTCTCTCTCTCTCTCTCGTCCTCTCCCCTCTCTCTCTTCCTCTTTCTCTCCCCTTCCCTCTCTTCCTCTTTCTCTTCCCTTCCCTCTCTTCCTCTTTCTCTCCCCTTCCCTCTCTATCTCTCTCTCTCTCTGTCCTCCTTCCTCTCTCTCTCTTCCTCTCCCCTCTCTAACTCTCTCTCCTGTACCCTCTCTCTCTTCCTATCCCCTCTCCCCCCCCCCCCCCCCTCTCTCTCTAGTTTACCTGGGTGTGACTAATCTGAACACCTATCAGGTGAGGATGAACAGCATGTGTGCTCAGTGGCAGCCTCATCGCCATGCCAACCAGTACCGTGTGATCATCGAGTCATTGCTGAGTAAGTAAACCATCAGTTTTCTTTCTGAAGTTCAACCAGAAAACCAGCATTTGAAAACAGTCCACTAGAACATATTCACCCTCCTTCTGTCTCTCTCTGAAACAAGCTCCTGTGTCTTTAAGCCCCGCCTCACAAAGAGCCTAGTGTGCTCTGATTGGTCAGCTCACCCACTCTGTTCTGACTGCTTAACAGCTTTCTACAGTTTTTTTTGAAGTCTGCAGACAAACCCTGACGTGGCTACAACTCTTCTTGGCTTTCAGTAGTTTCTGTGCTTTGTGTGTGATGGTGTACTAGGCTTGCCAGTAGGCGGGCAATGAGGATCGTGTTGCGAGATGATGTCACCTTGGCTGGAATTCCAATTCGGTTTAGGCAGCTTAGAAAGTGGTTTCTGTGGGAGAGAGTTTCTCCCTCTGGCATGTACTTTGAGTTTTATAACTTTGCAGAACGTTTACAAGCACAAAGCTCTGCAACACAGTACTGAAAAGAGAAAAAACAGGAAAGAATACGAGGTCCTTTTTAATCTAGGAGTACATTCAGGAATTAATTAGCTAAATGAGTATTTAGATAAGTACCTAATTACTGCAGAGCCTCAGGAAACCTCAAACACACTGAGCTCTATTTCTTAATGAAGGGGAGCTGCTGAGTGAGCCTCTCTATTCATTGTAACTCACTGAAGGATTGATCCACAACTCTGAACTCTAAACAACTCTACGCAACTCTGAACTCTACACAACTCTACACTCTAAACAACTCTACACAACTCTACACAACTCTGAACTCTAAACAACTCTACGCAACTCTGAACTCTACACAACTCTACACTCTAAACAACTCTACACAACTCTACACAACTCTGAACTCTACACAACTCTACACAACTCTGAACTCTACACAACTCTGAACTCTAAACAACTCTACACAACTCTGAACTCTACACAACTCTACACAACTCTGAACTCTACACAACTCTACACAACTCTGAACTCTAAACAACTCTACACATCTCTGAACTCTACACAACTCTCCATAACTCTACACAACTCTGAACTCTAAACAACTCTACACAACTCTGAACTCTAAATAACTCTACACAACTCTGAACTCTACACAACTCTCCATAACTCTACACAACTCTGAACTCTACAAAACTCTGAACTCTAAATAACTCTACACAACTCTGAACTGTACATAACTCTACACAACTCTGAACTCTAAACAACTCTACACAACTCTGAACTCTACACAACTCTCCATAACTCTACACAACTCTGAACTCTACACAACTCTCCATAACTCTACACAACTCTGAACTCTACACAACTCTGAACTGTAAATAACTCTACACAACTCTGAACTGTAAATAACTCTACACAACTCTGAACTCTAAACAACTCTACACAACTCTGAACTCTACACAACTCTCCATAACTCTACACAACTCTGAACTCTACACAACTCTCCATAACTCTACACAACTCTGAACTCTACACAACTCTCCATAACTCTACACAACTCTGAACTCTACAAAACTCTGAACTCTAAATAACTCTACACAACACTGAACTGTAAATAACTCTACACAACTCTGAACTCCAAACAACTCTACACAACTCTGAACTCTACACAACTCTCCATAACTCTACACAACTCTGAACTCTACACAACTCTCCATAACTACACAACTCTCCATAACTCTACACAACTCTGAAATCTAAACAACTCTCCATAACTCTACACAACTCTGAACTCTACACAACTCTGAACTCTAAACAACTCTACACAACTCTGAACTCTACACAACTCTCCATAACTCTACACAACTCTGAACTCTACAAAACTCTGAACTCTAAATAACTCTACACAACTCTGAACTCTAAACAACTCTACACAACTCTGAACTCTACACAACTCTCCATAACTCTACACAACTCTGAACTCTACAAAACTCTGAACTCTAAATAACTCTACACAACTCTGAACTCTAAATAACTCTACACAACTCTGAACTCTACACAACTCTCCATAACTCTACACAACTCTGAACTCTACACAACTCTGAACTCTAAATAACTCTACACAACTCTGAACTCTAAACAACTCTACACAACTCTGAACTCTACACAACTCTCCATAACTCTACACAACTCTGAACTCTACACAACTCTGAACTCTAAATAACTCTACACAACTCTGAACTCTAAACAACTCTACACAACTCTGAACTCTACACAACTCTCCATAACTCTACACAACTCTGAACTCTAAACAACTCTGAACTCTAAATAACTCTACACAACTCTGAACTGTAAATAACTCTACACAACTCTGAACTCTAAACAACTCTACACAACTCTGAACTCTACACAACTCTCCATAACTCTACACAACTCTGAACTCTACACAACTCTCCATAACTCTACACAACTCTGAACTCTACAAAACTCTGAACTCTAAATAACTCTACACAACACTGAACTGTAAATAACTCTACACAACTCTGAACTCCAAACAACTCTACACAACTCTGAACTCTACACAACTCTCCATAACTACACAACTCTCCATAACTCTACACAACTCTGAAATCTAAACAACTCTACACAACTCTGAACTCTAAATAACTCTACACAACTCTGTACTCTACACAACTCTCCATAACTCTACACAACTCTGAACTCTACAAAACTCTGAACTCTAAATAACTCTACACAACTCTGAACTGTAAATAACTCTACACAACTCTGAACTGTAAATAACTCTACACAACTCTGAACTCTAAACAACTCTACACAACTCTGAACTGTAAATAACTCTACACAACTCTGAACTCTAAACAACTCTACACAACTCTGAACTCTACGCAACTCTCCATAACTCTACACAACTCTGAACTCTAAAAAACTCTGAACTCTAAATAACTCTACACAACTCTAAACTCTAAACAACTCTACACAACTCTGAACTCTAAATAACTCTACACAACTCTGAACTGTAAATAACTCTACACAACTCTGAACTCTAAACAACTCTACACAACTCTGAACTCTACACAACTCTCCATAACTCTACACAACTCTGAACTCTAAACAACTCTACACAACTCTGAACTCTAAATAACTCTACACAACTCTAAACTCTAAACAACTCTACACAACTCTGAACTCTAAACAACTCTACACAACCCTGAACTCTACACAACTCTCCATAACTCTACACAACTCTGAACTCTACACAACTCTCCATAACTCTACACAACTCTGAACTCTAAACAACTCTCCATAACTCTACACAACTCTGAACTCTAAATAACTCTACACAACTCTGAACTCTAAACAACTCTACAAAACTCTGAACTCTAAATAACTCTACACAACTCGGAACTCTAAATAACTCTACACAACTCTGAACTCTAAATAACTCTACACAACTCTGAACTCTAAACAACTCTAAATAACTCTACACAACTCTGAACTGTAAATAACTACACAACTCTGAACTCTAAACAACTCTACACAACTCTGAACTCTAAACAACTCTCCATAACTCTACACAACTCTGAACTCTACACAACTCTCCATAACTCTACACAACTCTGAACTCTAAACAACTCTCCATAACTCTACACAACTCTGAACTCTAAATAACTCTACACAACTCTGAACTCTAAATAACTCTACACAACTCTGAACTCTACACAACTCTCCATAACTCTACACAACTCTGAACTCTAAACAACTCTACACAACTCTGAACTCTAAATAACTCTACAAAACTCTGAACTCTAAACAACTCTACACAACTCTGAACTCTAAATAACTCTACAAAACTCTGAACTCTAAACAACTCTACACAACTCTGAACTCTAAATAACTCTACACAACTCGGAACTCTAAATAACTCTACACAGTTCTCAACAACTCTCCACAACTGCCATAACTACATACACCACAAACCAGCTTCACATTGTTGGATTTTTCCAGTTACTGGATATAATATTTAACGGAATAATAAGTCCAGAGATCAGCACGTGGTATAGTGGTCAGTACGGTGGTGTAGTGGTTAGTATGGTGGTGTAGTGGTTAGTATGGTGGTGTAGTGGTTAGTACGGTGGTGTAGTGGTTAGTATGGTGGTGTAGTGGTTAGTATGGTGGTGTAGTGGTTAGTACGGTGGTGTAGTGGTTAGTACGGTGATGTAGTGGTTAGTACGGTGGTGTAGTGGTTAGTACGGTGGTGTAGTGGTTAGTACGGTGGTGTAGTGGTTAGTACGGTGGTGTAGTGGTCAGTACGGTGGTGTAGTGGTTAGCACTGTGGTGTAGTGGTTAGTACAGTGGTGTAGTGGTTAGTACGGTGGTGTAGTGGTTAGTATGGTGGTGTAGTGGTTAGTACGGTGGTATAGTGGTCAGTACGGTGGTGTAGTGGTTAGCACTGTGGTGTAGTGGTTAGTACAGTGGTGTAGTGGTTAGTATGGTGGTGTAGTGGTTAGTATGGTGGTATAGTAGTCAGTACGGTGGTGTAGTGGTTAGTATGGTGGTATAGTGGTCAGTACGGTGGTGTAGTGGTTAGCAATGTGGTGTAGTGGTTAGTATGGTGGTGTAGTGGTTAGTATGGTGGTGTAGTAGTCAGTATGGTGGTGTAGTGGTTAGTACGGTGGTGTAGTGGTTAGTACGATGATGTAGTGGTTAGTATGGTGGTGTAGAGGTTAGTATGGTGGTGTAGTGGTTAGTATGGTGGTGTAGTGGTTAGTACGGTGGTGTAGTGGTTAGTACGGTGGTGTAGTGGTTAGTATGGTGGTGTAGTGGTTAGTACGGTGGTGTAGTGGTTAGTATGGTGGTGTAGTGGTTAGTACGATGATGTAGTGGTTAGTACGGTGGTGTAGAGGTTTGTAGGGTGGTGTAGTGGTTAGTATGGTGGTGTAGTGGTTAGTATGGTGGTGTAGTGGTTAGTATGGTGGCGTAGTGGTTAGTATGGTGGCGTAGTGGTCAGTATGGTGGTGTAGTGTTAGTACGGTGGTGTAGTGGTTAGTATGGTGGTGTAGTGGTTAGTATGGTGGTGTAGTGGTTAATATGGTGGTGTAGTGGTTAGTATGGTGGTGTAGTGGTTAGTATGGTGGTGTAGTGGTTAGTATGGTGGTGTAGTGGTTAATATGGTGGTGTAGTGGTTAGTATGGTGGTGTAGTGGTTAATATGGTGGTGTAGTGGTTAATATGGTGGTGTAGTGGTTAGTATGGTGGTGTAGTGGTTAGTATGGTGGTGTAGTGGTTAGTATGGTGGTGTAGTGGTTAGTATGGTGGTGTAGTGGTTAGTACGGTGGTGTAGTGGTTAGTATGGTGGTGTAGTGGTTAGTATGGTGGTGTAGTGGTTAGTACGGTGGTGTAGTGGTTAGTATGGTGGTGTAGTGGTTAGTACGGTGGTGTAGTGGTTAGTACGGTGGTGTAGTGGTTAGTATGGTGGTGTAGTGGTTAGTATGGTGGTGTAGTGGTCAGTACGGTGGTGTAGTGGTTAGTATGGTGGTGTAGTGGTTAGTATGGTGGTGTAGTGGTTAGTATGGTGGTGTAGTGGTCAGTACGGTGGTGTAGTGGTTAGTATAGTGGTGTAGTGATTAGTATGGTGGTGTAGTGGTTAGTACTGTGGTGTAGTGGTTAGTACAGTGGTGTAGTGGTTAGTATGGTGGTATAGTGGTCAGTATGGTGGTGTAGTGGTCAGTACGGTGGTGTAGTGGTTAGCACTGTGGTGTAGTGGTTAGCACTGTGGTGTAGTGGTTAGTATGGTGGTGTAGTGGTTAGTATGGTGGTGTAGTGGTTAGTATGGTGGTGTAGTAGTCAGTATGGTGGTGTAGTGGTTAGTACGGTGGTGTAGTGGTTAGTACGATGATGTAGTGGTTAGTATGGTGGTGTAGAGGTTAGTATGGTGGTGTAGTGGTTAGTATGGTGGTGTAGTGGTTAGTACGGTGGTGTAGTGGTTAGTATGGTGGTGTAGTGGTTAGTACGGTGGTGTAGTGGTTAGTATGGTGGTGTAGTGGTTAGTACGATGATGTAGTGGTTAGTACGGTGGTGTAGAGGTTTGTAGGGTGGTGTAGTGGTTAGTACGGTGGTGTAGTGGTTAGTATGGTGGTGTAGTGGTTAGTATGGTGGTGTAGTGGTTAGTATGGTGGCGTAGTGGTCAGTATGGTGGTGTAGTGTTAGTACGGTGGTGTAGTGGTTAGTATGGTGGTGTAGTGGTTAGTAAGGTGGTGTAGTGGTTAATATGGTGGTGTAATGGTTAGTATGGTGGTGTAGTGGTTAGTATGGTGGTGTAGTGGTTAGTATGGTGGTGTAGTGGTTAGTAAGGTGGTGTAGTGGTTAATATGGTGGTGTAGTGGTTAATATGGTGGTGTAGTGGTTAGTATGGTAGTGTAGTGGTTAGTATGGTGGTGTAGTGGTTAGTATGGTGGTGTAGTGGTTAGTACGGTGGTGTAGTGGTTAGTACGGTGGTGTAGTGGTTAGTACGGTGGTGTAGTGGTTAGTACGGTGGTGTAGTGGTCAGTACTTTGGTGTAGTGGTTAGTATGGTGGTGTAGTGGTTAGTATGGTGGTGTAGTGGTTAGTATGGTGGTGTAGTGGTTAGTATGGTCGTGTAGTGGTTAGTAAGGTGGTGTAGTGGTTAGTATGGTGGTGTAGTGGTTAGTACGGTGGTGTAGTGGTTATTACAGTGGTGTAGTGGTTAGTATGGTGGTGTAGTGGTTAGTATGGTGGTGTAGTGGTTAATATGGTGGTGTAGTGGTTAGTATGGTGGTGTAGTGGTTAGTATGGTGGTGTAGTGGTTAGTAAGGTGGTGTAGTGGTTAATATGGTGGTGTAGTGGTTAGTATGGTAGTGTAGTGGTTAGTATGGTGGTGTAGTGGTTAGTATGGTGGTGTAGTGGTTAGTACGGTGGTGTAGTGGTTAGTATGGTGGTGTAGTGGTTAGTATGGTGGTGTAGTAGTTAGTACGGTGGTGTAGTGGTTAGTATGGTGGTGTAGTGGTTAGTACGGTGGTGTAGTGGTTAGTACGGTGATGTAGTGGTTAGTACGGTGGTGTAGTGGTTAGTATGGTGGTGTAGTGGTTAGTACGGTGGTGTAGTGGTTAGTACGGTGGTGTAGTGGTTAGTAAGGTGATGTAGTGGTTAGTACGGTGGTGTAGTGGTTAGTACGGTGGTGTAGTGGTTAGTACGGTGATGTAGTGGTTAGTATGGTGGTGTAGTAGTTAGTACGGTGGTGTAGTGGTCAGTACGGTGGTGTAGTGGTTAGTACGGTGGTGTAGTGGTTAGTATGGTGGTGTAGTGGTTAGTATGGTGGTGTAGTGGTCAGTACGGTGGTGTAGTGGTTAGTATAGTGGTGTAGTGGTTAGTATGGTGGTGTAGTGGTTAGTACTGTGGTGTAGTGGTTAGTACGGTGGTGTAGTGGTTAGTATGGTGGTATAGTGGTCAGTACGGTGGTGTAGTGGTCAGTACGGTGGTGTAGTGGTTAGCACTGTGGTGTAGTGGTTAGTACAGTGGTGTAGTGGTTAGTATGGTGGTGTAGTGGTTAGTATGGTGGTGTAGTGGTTAGTACGGTGGTATAGTGGTCAGTACGGTGGTGTAGTGGTTAGCACTGTGGTGTAGTGGTTAGTACAGTGGTGTAGTGGTTAGTATGGTGGTGTAGTGGTTAGTATGGTGGTATAGTAGTCAGTACGGTGGTGTAGTGGTTAGTATGGTGGTATAGTGGTCAGTACGGTGGTGTAGTGGTTAGCAATGTGGTGTAGTGGTTAGTATGGTGGTGTAGTGGTTAGTATGGTGGTGTAGTAGTCAGTATGGTGGTGTAGTGGTTAGTACGGTGGTGTAGTGGTTAGTACGATGATGTAGTGGTTAGTATGGTGGTGTAGAGGTTAGTATGGTGGTGTAGTGGTTAGTACGGTGGTGTAGTGGTTAGTATGGTGGTGTAGTGGTTAGTACGGTGGTGTAGTGGTTAGTATGGTGGTGTAGTGGTTAGTACGATGGTGTAGTGGTTAGTACGGTGGTGTAGTGGTTAGTATGGTGGCGTAGTGGTTAGTATGGTGGCGTAGTGGTCAGTATGGTGGTGTAGTGTTAGTACGGTGGTGTAGTGGTTAGTATGGTGGTGTAGTGGTTAGTATGGTGGTGTAGTGGTTAGTAAGGTGGTGTAGTGGTTAATATGGTGGTGTAGTGGTTAGTATGGTGGTGTAGTGGTTAGTATGGTGGTGTAGTGGTTAGTATGGTGGTGTAGTGGTTAGTAAGGTGGTGTAGTGGTTAATATGGTGGTGTAGTGGTTAATATGGTGGTGTAGTGGTTAGTATGGTAGTGTAGTGGTTAGTATGGTGGTGTAGTGGTTAGTATGGTGGTGTAGTGGTTAATATGGTGGTGTAGTGGTTAGTATGGTGGTGTAGTGGTTAGTATGGTGGTTTAGTGGTTAGTACGGTGGTGTAGTGGTTAGTATGGTGGTGTAGTAGTTAGTACGGTGGTGTAGTGGTTAGTATGGTGGTGTAGTGCTTAGTACGGTGGTGTAGTGGTTAGTCTGGTGGTGTAGTGGTTAGTATGGTGGTGTAGTGGTTAGTATGGTGGTGTAGTGGTTAGTACGGTGGTATAGTGGTCAGTACGGTGGTGTAGTGGTTAGCACTGTGGTGTAGTGGTTAGTACAGTGGTGTAGTGGTTAGTACGGTGGTGTAGTGGTTAGTATGGTGGTATAGTAGTCAGTACGGTGGTGTAGTGGTTAGTATGGTGGTATAGTGGTCAGTACGGTGGTGTAGTGGTTAGCAATGTGGTGTAGTGGTTAGTATGGTGGTGTAGTGGTTAGTATGGTGGTGTAGTAGTCAGTATGGTGGTGTAGTGGTTAGTACGGTGGTGTAGTGGTTAGTACGATGATGTAGTGGTTAGTATGGTGGTGTAGAGGTTAGTATGGTGGTGTAGTGGTTAGTATGGTGGTGTAGTGGTTAGTACGGTGGTGTAGTGGTTAGTATGGTGGTGTAGTGGTTAGTACGGTGGTGTAGTGGTTAGTATGGTGGTGTAGTGGTTAGTATGGTGGTATAGTAGTCAGTACGGTGGTGTAGTGGTTAGTATGGTGGTGTAGTGGTTAGTAAGGTGGTGTAGTGGTTAGTATGGTGGTGTAGTGGTTAGTAAGGTGGTGTAGTGGTTAATATGGTGGTGTAGTGGTTAGTATGGTAGTGTAGTGGTTAGTATGGTGGTGTAGTGGTTAGTATGGTGGTGTAGTGGTTAGTACGGTGGTGTAGTGGTTAGTACGGTGGTGTAGTGGTCAGTATGGTGGTGTAGTGGTTAGTATGGTGGTGTAGTGGTTAGTATGGTGGTGTAGTGGTTAGTACGGTGGTGTAGTGGTTAGTATGGTGGTGTAGTGGTTAGTACGGTGGTGTAGTGGTTAGTATGGTGGTGTAGTGGTTAGTACGGTGGTGTAGTGGTTAGTACGGTGGTGTAGTGGTTAGTACGGTGGTGTAGTGGTCAGTATGGTGGTGTAGTGGTTAGTATGGTGGTGTAGAGGTTAGTATGGTGGTGTAGTGGTTAGTATGGTGGTGTAGTGGTTAGTATGGTGGTGTAGTGGTTAGTACGGTGGTGTAGTGGTTAGTATGGTGGTGTAGTGGTTAGTACGGTGGTGTAGTGGTTAGTACGGTGGTGTAGTGGTTAGTATGGTGGTGTAGTGGTTAGTATGGTGGTGTAGTGGTTAGTGTGGTGGTGTAGTGGTCAGTATGGTAGTGTAGTGGTCAGCACTGTCTCCTCACAGTAAGATGATCTGGGTGGGATTCCCGGTCTGGGTGGTTCTGTGTGGAGTGTGTATGTTCTCTCTGTGTTTGAGTGGGTTTCTCCGGGTACTCTGGTTTCCTCCCACAGTCCAAACACATGCATGTTAGATTGATCACTCACTCTAAACTGCCCGTAGGTGTGAATGTGTGAGTGTGTGTTGGCCATGCGATGGACTGGCGACCTGTAAATGGTATACCCCGCCTTCGCCCGATGATGCTGGAATTGGCTCTAGCCCCCCCTTCCAGTGACCTCGACTAGCATGATGAAGCGGAAGATAAAGAATGGATGAAGAAGTCCAGATTTTAAGGGGTTAAATTCTAAGTTATTTATGATTGGTAAAGAAACAGATTATTGGATAACAGGTTCTTACAGACGTAGAATGATTTGGAGAGGATTATGAGATGCACTGAGTTCCTGAACATCTGGAGCTGTTATACAGTTTATCACAGTTTATGTTCAGCATTCGTCCAGTCAGACTGAACTCTGTCAAAACATCTAAATGAGCTCTCAGCAGCTGAATTAACGACCTCGTTGTGCAGAGGAGTGCTAAAACACCAGAGACTTCTGGAAATCTTTCCTCCCAAATTATTTAATATCAGTCTGCGGGTTTATGTTTACAGTGGTTCTGTTATGACACTAGAACTCAACAGCTTCATACGTTTTATCGTACTATTGAGGAATGCTCGTGTCCAGAGTAGAGCTGACTGGAAATGTTTTACCGATGCTGAATATTCAGTGATAGTGTCAGGCTTTCCTCTGGCTCAGTAGTTAGTAATACTCCAGACAATGTGTCACTCCCAGACTCCGCCTCCCAGAATACTCTGGCAGATCACTCTACATTCAGACAGCCCAGTAAGCAGAATACTTACCACCTTCACCTGAATCTCAGTTTCAAAGCCTCAGTTTCAAAGTTGCGAAGAGACAAAGTACCTGTACCTTTATATATACACATTATATACAAGACAGAGTGTAAAACTATAATCCCAGTCAAATATGGTACAGTTATGTGTATATATATATATATATATATATATATATATATATATATATATATATATATATATATATATATATATATATATTATCCCTAACCAAAGATACTGAGATATACCCTTAAGGATACCACCCCAGTGACAGTACTGCAGCCCTAAAAACAATATTATCTTTCTTTCCTAACTAACCATAATTTCAAATATTAATATATTCCAGTTTTCAATCTGTACTTAGATGTTTATTTGTCATTATGAAGAGTTAAAAACGAAACAGATGTGCTGTAACTAGGTGTGATATGTTTCAGTATGTTCAAATTAATTCAAAGGTTATTTTTCAAATATATAGTTATACACAGTAGAACTAGCAGTGGAATGCATTGACAACTAACCTCTTGCATGAAACAATAAGATAAGATAATATAAAGCAGGGGTGTTTAATTAGAGGTCAGTAAGGTCCAGTTGGTGGAAATGTCCTCAGGCCAAGGTCCAGACCATCATCATTTCTAACTTGTGTTCTGATTCAGTGGTGTATCCTGTTTACTGAAGTAGTCTAGTATCAGCATCTTATACCATCAGCTACTGAAACACCAACACACCACACATACCGTTCAGTATATTTCAGTATATTTACTGTTTAAATGCTGAACTGAATGAATTATATATAAACTTCTAATAAAAGTCTTTTTTGAAGTAAACATGGCTGATTTAACATCTTAACAGTTTATCTCTCTCTCTTGTGTTCTTCTCCCAGACTTTCTCTTGTTCAGTGAGAGAAGTGAGCTCCAGCCAGGACTTTAAACCTGGGCTGAAATGGTGTGAGGGCCATTCTCACACACATAAGAGAGATACATGGCTATTTTTAATTCTCCACGCTCTCAGAACATATGAGACATGTTGGTTTGGAGCTGTCTGTGGGAAGAATAAACATGTCTCGGTCTATTCCTGGTTGAAAAGTCGTCTTTCGCTGCCGAGTTTGGTGATCTTACAACACGCGATTGCTCTGTGAGTTTACAGCACCGCAAAGCCTGTATACCTTAAAATAAACACTGTCGAAACACTGTTTGGGTCTGCATTGGACAATGTCTGGGTCCAGACCGCGGTCCGCCTATTAGTGACCGCTGATATAAAGTATCTGAAATATTAAGGAATGCATATAAGAGCTAGACGAAATAAGCAAGTGAGTCCTGAGATAATAATATAACTTTATAGTAATTATAATAAAAACAGGAGTGTGCAGTGGGGGTGACGATTGTTGAGTAAAGTGCAAGATGTTCAGCAAGTGGATGAAATCAATGACGCAAATGTAGGAAAGTGCATGTTTGCAAATCTTTTGAAATCTTTGTTAAGCCCTGATTTCTTGGACAGTTGCGCTGGTTTACTGAATGTATCCAAGTTTGTATTTCAGTGCTGACTTCCCAGGCTAATGGTCTGAGGTCATTTCCACCACGAATGAAAAACCCTGGCACAACATTAGTGTGATACAAGAACAGACGGGGAGGTGGATGCGTATCCAGAGTCTGTTTATAAGAGTCCATCTTGGCATTGCATGGAGTCAGAGTTCAGGCAGAGACGACGAGAGCAGGAGAGGTCATGATTAACAAGAACACAAAGACTAGATAAGGAGACAGTAAACCAGGATCCATCAAAAGTATATACAAGAACATGCTCACATAATCACAATCCACAAAGGCACAAGGGGTATAGATACACAAGGACGGATACGGAACAGCTGGGAAGGGGAACTAGCAACAGGTGAGGGGCGGGACCAAAGGGCAGAGGCAGAGAGGAGCTAAGAACCAAAACAAACAGAAGCACATGGGAATGACAGGAGGGCAAACAAAGGCAGAGACGTGATTATAATTCTCAGTTTGTAGAGATTTACGAGCGTTCATGACTTACAGGAATCAGCCTGCCATCCTGTCTCCGTCTCTCGGCTCGCTGGCAGCTGAATGAGTGACTGAGGAGGCTCAGCTTCTTCACCTGAATGTGGTTCGGATATTTTTATTACCATTTGCCATCTTTTCATCGAACCATACCTCAGTCTTTCATAGAGAAGGGATTTTTAAAGCCTCTCCTGTAAAGTTGACATTTTGCAGACGGTTAAAAGTCTATCGTTTTCTTTTTGGCAAACACTTTCTCACAGTAATGACAGGAAGGCTGTTCAGTCTGTCAACCACCAGGTTTAGTTCTTTAGGGAACATCCACGTCCTGTCTCTGGGGCCGAATTTGGGGCGCTTTGTCTGCCTTTTCCTTCCGATTTACATGATATGGACAAAAGTTTGTGGACACCTGACTATCACACCTATCTGAACTTGTTGGGCAACCTATTATGAAATCCATCCATCCATTATCTTCCGCTTTATCCCATTAGTTGGGGTCATCGGGCGAAGGCTATGGACACTATGGACAGGTCACCAGTCCATCACATGGCCAACACACTCTCACACACTAGCATTCAATCTAACATGCATATGTTTGTACTGTGGGAGGAAACCGGAGTACCTGGAGGAACCCACTCAAACACAGAGAGACCATACACACTCCACACAGAACCACCCAGACCGGGAATCCAACCCAGATCATCTTACTGTGAGGAGACAGTGCTGACCACTACACCACCATGCTGACCACTACACCACCATACTAACCACTACACCACTATACTAACCACTACACCACCATACTAACCTCTACACCACCATACTAACCACTACACCACCATACTGACCACTACACCACCATACTAACCACTACACCACCATACTAACCCCTACACCACTATACTAACCACTACACCACCATACTAACTACACCACCATACTAACCACTACACCACCTTACTAACCACTACACCACCATACTAACCACTACACCACCATACTGACCACTACACCACCTTACTAACCTCTACACCACCATACTAACCACTACACCACCGTACTAACCACTACACCACCATACTAACCACTACACCACCATACTGACCACTACACCACCATACTAACCACTACACCACCATACTGACCACTACACCACCATACTAACCACTATACCACCATACTAACCACTACACCACCATACTGACCACTACACCACCGTACTAACCACTACACCACCATACTAACCACTACACCACCATACTAACCACTACACCACCGTACTAACCACTACACCACCATACTAACCACTACACCACCGTACTAACCTCTACACCACCATACTAACCACTACACCACCATACTAACTGTCTGCCTGGTATTTGGTTTTAAACACTGATAAAAGATGCTGTAACTCTGAATTCTAGAATTCTTTTGGGATCTAAAGGGTTAATAACCGGTGAGGTCTCCAGCTGTACTTTTGAATGGTAGTGTATGAAGTGTAGAGAGCTGCATAGAGATGAGATTCTGCCCACCCCCCTACAGTTCCTGACATCTCCGTCCCCTCATCTCCACCACATTCCCCCATACTTCAACACTCTCTTCTTCATGCCACCTGCTGCAATACCGCCACCTCCCCATCGCCTTTACCTAACACCGTCCCTACCTCATTACCGCCATCACCATCCCCACACCATCCCTGTGTGCTCCAGCAGTGTCACCACATTAGACCCGACACGTCCCCCCACTGGCCCTATACATAGAAATAAGCACAGCAATGCCCATTGTTTACTCATATGACAAAGCATATACAATTCACTCACCCATCCAAGTCATTAAATTCAGGTGTTACAATCACTTCATGGCCACAGGTGTATAAAACCAAGCAGCTAGTCATGCAGACTGCTTCTACACACATTAGTGAAAGAGTGGGTCTCTCTCAGGAGCTCAGTGAACTCCAGCGTGGTGCAGTGATAGGACGCCACCTGTGCAACAAGTTCAGTCATGAAGTTTCCTCACTACTAAATATTCCACAGTGGACTGTCAGTGCTGTTATAACAAAGTGGAAGTGACTGGGAACGACAGCAACCAAGTGGTCACCAACTTTCTACCGAGTCAGTCATTACAGACCTCCAAACTTTATGTGGTCTTCAGATCAGCTCAAGAACAGAGCGTAGAGAGCTTCATGGAATGGGTTTCCATGGCCGAGCAGCTGCATCCAAGCCTCAATGCAAAGCATCAGGTGCAGAGGTGTAAAGCCAACAGTGGACCAATAGAAATGCTCCAGAATAACTTGGAAGAAAATCTGCTTCCATTGACTTACATTGAAAGTAAAGGCAGTGTGTGTCCTCTCTTGTAAAGTTACTATTTACTTGTTTACTTGTTTTTCTTTGTGATTATATAAACATAAAGCACTTGAAGTGCTTTAAACAATTTCTCATCTACCAGACTTTATTGTCTACAGCAAGAGACACACATTGGAACATTTCTTAATGATATGTTCTCACAATAATACAGTTTTGGCGTCATAACTGCTGAAGATTGTAGCCTGGTTTCTGAAGCTCTGGGCCACGAATCACCCTCAGATGTTCCTCTGGCCTGTACTGAAAACTGAAATGAGAGCAGGGGATCCATAGTGGGCTGTCAATAGCACTGTGTGATGGTAGTGAGTGCAAAAATGGTTCTGAATAATAGTGAACAATGTAACACAAACCCTGCTAGAACAGTGCTGCAGCTCCATCCCCTTTGTTTTCCTGTGAGCTTTCATGCCTCCTAGTGATAAATGGGTGGGCTTTGAAGTGCAAAAGACTAAGAACCCCTATCTTCTGTCTATGTCCACTAGTTGAAAACAGGGCTTTGAGTGTGATCTTGTTATTAACAGTTTCTAGTGAAGAAAGATCTTGCTGTCACTTCATGGCTTGTCCAGATGAATGACCTCATATCACCATCCAAACATCAAATAAACTGGATATTTAACAAACATAGTTCATGTTCAGGCTGCTGTGTGTGTTCGGCTGATGGTGAAACTGTTTTAAGCTTTTAAAATTGGTAGAAAATGGGGGCTATCTGAAAAGGGTCTGTCAGATGTCCCTCAAACACATCTGGACACATCTGGGTTATCAGAACAGCAGCTTTTACATCCCGTCTCCAAACAAAACCTTTCCAAACTGTGGAACTGTGTCCGAGTCCATGTGACTGGTTTAGGCCCAGCAGTCTGGGGTCTGTGTGGTTGGTGAGGTATTGATGTTAATAACATGCTTATGGTATGTAGTATAGAAAAGCATTCAGCAGTGTGTAACAAACATTTGAGCCTAAAAACACAAATATTTGCTCAAATTTGTTGTTGAATATCAGAATTTTGGTTGATCCTATGAATTCTGAGGATGAGCTGTAGTTGTGAGATGGTGCTGGTTGAGTGGGTCACGAACAGGAACTACAATGACTACGGGCAAAGAAGCTGTTGGTAAATCTCTGTTTGGGAGACAGAGGCCCAAGGCTCAGCCGGATATTAGAGTCACTCAGAGCATGTGTGCGCGTGCACACACACAAACACACACACACACACACACTGCACTGCATACTGATGAGACACCATAAAGCATGTGTGTGTCTTCAACTGCGAAGGTTTGGGTGTCCTTGTTCAAATTCCATGCGTGGTTGATTTTCTCCGAGTGTAAATAAGAGAACACATCCCCTACAGAGAACACTCCCCTGCACACTTTAATACACAATCACTGTTTATTGGCTGAATTTAACATATTAGAAAAAAGCTGAATATTAAATATTCATAACATATCAAACACATTTGCGTATTTAATTCTTTTTTTTTACTTCATCATTTGAATATTTGCCTACAAAATGGGTAAAATGCCAACATCTTATTATTTTAAAATATTTGTTTATTTAACATCTAAGCCTCTGTTTGAGTGAAAGGCAGGAAAAACCCTGAACAGGTTTTCAGTCCATCACGTAGCAGACAGCCAGATACACACATTCACAGACACACTCACACCAGGCAGCAGTGTAGCATCTCTAATGTGCCTGACTGTATGTGTGTGTGTATGTGTATGGTTGGTGGAAGGAAACCTACACACACACACACACACACACACACACACAGGGAGAACATGCAAACTCGGCCGGGGAATCGAACCCGGCCCCCTTTCATTTTGAATGGACAGCTATATCCGCTACACTTATACTGATTTGGTTTGAAAAGTGGCCTATATATTTGTTATTATTATTATTATTATTATTATTAAATAATTAAAAGCGCAAGTATATGTGTATATGCTAGTATACATGTGTGTGTGTGTGTTTGTGTGTATGTGTGCCCATGCATGCACACAACACATTTGATTGCTACTATATTTGTGTGATTGTGTCTGTATGTATGTGTCTGTGTGTGTGTGTTTGTGTTTGTGTGTGAGCACATGGTATAATAATATAATATAACATAACAAAATATGACTATTATAGCGAGTGATTTTAAACATTTGAATGCTACTATATTTGTGTGGTTGTGTCTGTATGTGTGTGTGTGTTTGTGTTTGTGTGTGAGCACATGATATAATAATATAACATAACAAAATATGACTTATAGCGAGTGATTCTGAACATTTTAATGCTACTATAAATATAAATGTGTGTGTGTGGCTGTGTGTGGTTGTGGTTGTGTGTGTATGTGTGTGTGTGTCGGTGTTTGTGGTTGTGTGTGTATGTGTGTGTCTTTGTGGTCGTGGTTGTGTGTGTGTGTCTGTCTGTTTGTGTCTGTGTGATATATGATATATATCACATGATATAATAATACAATATAACATAATAACAAAATATGACTATTATAGCGAGTGGTGATTCAGAGCATTTGAATGCCACTATACATTTGTGTGTGTTTGTGGTTGTGTGTGTGTGTGTTTGTGGTT
>CM038702.1:60585497-60595497 GCA_021613375.1 Megaleporinus macrocephalus | reverse complement strand
TTATTTATATAAAGCCTTTTACAGCAGATGTTGAGCCAGCCAAGAAAAACTCCCTCAGAAGAAGAGGGAGGAACCAGACTTAGTAAGGGGAACCCACCCTCCTCTGGTCCACAATGGATAGCAAAACACCCTATGGGCAACCAGGCAGGCCCAAGCCGGTGGTGTTGGGGAGAAACGAGAGGAACGTAATGTGAACCTAATGTGTCAAACCTTAGACACCTGAAAGCAGCAGGATGGATCAGCAGGTAGACTTGTTTTGAAGACCAGTGTTGACCAGCGATTGGTCAAGAGTAATGAACCCAAGGGAGTAGATTTGGTTCCAACATGGGTAGAGACACAACAACATGCCCCCCATTGCACCGCTATAGGATGAAGCTTCTTATTTGAATGTTTTGGTCCACCTTAAAACTATACAATAACAACGTTTCACCAGTCAATAGCAATATTTGGCTGATCCCCAAAATCAAGACGTTCAGTAATTGATGGCAAGTTGAACATGTTGACTGGATGACCAGCTATCACACCAAATTTCTCGGAATGATAGACAATAAAAGCAGGTTGTAAGTAAAACACTAAGCGTTATCTACTGGCTAGTTAGTTTAAACCTATGACCTACAGTCTGGAAGATGAAAAAGCTTCTTTTGTGGACTGAGAGCTCTGACAAGGTAACACTTGCTCACTGATCAGCTCTCACTTCTCTGATTCTGGCAGTAAGAAAATTTGCACTTGTGGCATCAGTCTTTGGAGAGCTCCTCCCTCCCAGCCAATCAAATGCAAGCATGATTAAACAGTGTCTAGAAGATGCAGCATCTGGAAGACACAATTGTTATTATCGACTCTGAGTATAATGCTGTTAAAAATCTTTCTTACATTCTATGCCGTCTGTTAAAAAGCTAGTTTTTAAAGGTGGCCGCCACACCAAGTGCTACAGAGGTCACGAGAAGTTTATGGTTCAGCAAATCCTGTCATTATATGGCCAAGCCAATCTGTCCCAAACCCAGGAGATAACGACTTGGCCAGTGGTGTCACATGGGCCAGATGAAACCTGGAGCCAGGCCTATAAGACAGTGCAGTTGCCAGACCATTTTGAGACCTTTTCAGAGCATGGCCGTACCACAGCATCTTCAAGAATGAAGCATCTACTTTGAGCTGGTCTCCCTCTTCATTTGGACGGCAAGTGAAGATGTTACAACAGTACGAGTTCGCTCAAATACTTGTAGGGATAATTCTATAAACCAGGGCTATTTAATTAGAATTCAGTAAGGTCCAGTTAGAGGAGATTATCTCAGGCCCATTCAGTGATGTATCCTGTTTACTGAAGTAGCCTAGGATGTTTGATGTGTTGGTGTTTCAGTAGCTGATGGTATAAGATGCTGATACTAGACTACTTCAGTAAACAGGATGACGGTGTGGAACTTGCCTTGAAGAAATTTCTTCTAGGTGGACCTTACTGACCTCTAATTAAATACCCCTGCCATAAAGACAAGACATCTGGATCCTGACCTGGACCGCGGTCCACCTGCTATAAACCCAAAATAGTGGTTGGAACACACCCCTACCATCCATACGCAAACCTACAACCTTGAGTGAGTGAATAAATGGATGGATGACAATATTAGAGTCTTCCTGCAGAGCTATTGCTAACACCTCCACATATGTTTGATTCTGTGATTTATCTTAAAAGAAAAAAAGACTATAAAGAAATGCATTACATCCGTCTACAGGGGAGTGACTGAGCTGGAGTGATTGAGCTGGAGTGATGGCTTCGATAGCACACGCTCCATCAGCTGTCTAGGTCTCTCATATGTAGATCTTTGATTGTACCAGAACCTGCAATCAGGATGAACATTGTGGTGAGTGACCTGAATCCAGACAAGGTGGCATCAGCAGAGAGATCTTTGTATCTGAAAGTAAGAGATGGAAGAAAGGCAGTGAATCTCTCCTCATCGTATCTTCACGAGGTACTTCATTTGCAAGCAAATGACCAGCGAGACGCGTCTGAGGCATGCTCACCATCTGGTGGATTGCTCTGCAGCCGCACAGTCTTCCATAGTTACGTGGGAATTGGGGTCAAGGATAGGTTAGGAGCGAGGAGTGGATGCGTGTGCATGCCCGTGTTGGTGGGCAGAACGTGAGGCAGCTGGGAAAACTCTGGCAGGTATGGGGCCATGCGTCACGTTTATCGCTCCGAGACGAGGCAGCCCGTCTCCAGCCTGTTTGTCATGTGGAAAAATGTGAAAATAATTAGTGCAGCGTTTTCCGAGGTGTCGCGTTTGCAATCGTACTCCACTGTCTGTCAGCTCAGACTCACCGCCAACTGAAGGACAGCACCAATTTGTCATATCATATAATTAGAACTGAGTTGAATTTAGCAGAATGGTGGGCTGCTGTCAGGTGTAAACGCTCTCTGACGTAAATATTCTGTTATCAGTGTTTGCTTTTTAATTGTGTGGCCTGTTTAACTTGGAACAAGTTTGCCTCGCTCTGTCTTATCATACATTACAGAAACAAAAACATCCCCAACTTTTAACCAGATGTTTTATTTCAAGTCATTTCGAACAACAGATATTTTCAAAGTAAGTCCAAAATTAAATAATGACGTGTCATTATATATAATTATATATATATATTTTAATGCAATTCACAAACAATATTGTCTATTTCACAATGTAAGTGTATCAGATGGTTTAAAGAATAAACATGTTTGTATTAAAGCCTATTTTTGAGGCTTATTCTGCATATAGTCCTATTATCAGTAATTCTCAGTCCTCTGTCTAAATCTCCTGGTACGACCACCAATCCAAGTTAAGGATGTTATTGGACTAATTGGTTGTTAGGACACTCTTGATCAATTGTGATGCACAGCTGAAAAACATTCTACTAATAAGTGAGTATAAAAGGGAGAAACAACATTCTAGATTAGTTTAGTATCTGAAGATCAGCAGTTGATGGTTTGCTGACCGACTCAAAATGTTCAGAAAGAAACAACTTTCTTTAGAGACCCGTCAGTCCATTGTTGTGTTAAGGAAGAAGATACTCCATTAAAACAAGAACATTTCACTGTGATCCCAAACTTTTGAGCGGTAGTGTATATATATATATATATAAATAATACACTACCAGTCAAACCTGACTGGTAAAGATCTAAAACGTTTTGAACGGTAGTGTATATGTACAGGACTGTGATATTATTATATTTAAAAAGCTATGCTTTCATTTACTCTGCAAAACACTTTATTATTTAAATATTTACACAGTATTATTAAAGTAAGTAGAGCTTCTACATACATCAGTGTGTTTATTTAACCCTTTCCAAGCTTCTCCTTCTATAAACAACCCAGTATTATTAACAGTTCTCATCTAATACCTGCTTTGACTCTCAGTACTTCATTAAGCTAAATCAAGATTGCTGCTGAAGGAACTGAATACATTCATACAATGTCTGGGGCGTCCAGGAGAAATCTGGAACTACACTTTGTTCTTCAAACTGGAGTCAAGATCTGATCTACTTCTCTCACAATAAGATCTTCATGTTACTTTGTATTGTATGTATGATTATTTACATCTGTTTTAAAGATGTTTAATGACACTGATGGCTAAGATAAAGGCTTTTAAACAACAAGCTTGGGTGCCTAAGGATTTTGCATGGTATAAATATACATACTGTATTTAAGGACATACATATTATCATTTTATATACATATGAGTAGAGGTTCTTTATGAACTTGTTCTGAGGTTTGTGTCTTGTGTTGTTAGGGTTTAAGGCTGGATTACTAAAATCAGATGTGTTTGTTTTTGTTGATCTCATTTCTAGATTAAACATCAGACATGCTTAGTCACTGTGACTGGATTCCAAATATAATTTCGTACCAAGCTCTTGTTCTTTGCGAGACTCAAATAAAAATATTATAAAAGATTAGACCTGTTAGTTTCCGCTTGACTGATCCAAATTTATTCTAGAAGATATGGAGAAAAAGGGTCTCAGCAAAAGTTTTCAAGCTGTTCTTAGAGATGCCTTCATTACTGCAAGCTCAAATGTTGTTACCATCTGACTGAAAAGCACAACAACAGATCCATGTTAGGAGCTACTGCTTTAATAGAAGGATTTTAAAATTCACAGTATATTACTTAAGTATATCTATCACCACATTGATAGAATATTGCTATCAATATATATTGCCAGCTTTTTGCCAATACACAGCCCTAACTTGACCCCGCCCCTGAAATGTTACACACCGCTCCTTTAATTTAGGGAAACATCCTAAGCATCAAGTTAGTTCATAACCAACTATGTTCTGCATGTATTCAAGCACACTATGTAACGCATTTACCTTAATAAATAAAAGTTAGTAGGCCAGACAGCTGCCAAGGTGAAATATGTGATCCCCGGAAATATAGTTAACTGGAAGTTAACAGAAGCATCACTGAGTGAACTTAATATGCTACCTAAAACAATATCACTGTATTTTCAGCAGCAAACCATATAAATAAAAGCTTAAACCAGAAGTTAGTGCTTGCTGGGAGTTGCTGTTAGGAAACTGTGTCTAGTTAGTCTGAGAACGCTGCTGTGCCCGCTCCCCTGTTCAGTAAATAAATAGATCTGGACTCCCAGTAAAGGTCATAGAATCTGCCCAGTCATTGGACTTCTTTTGTTTCAGTGTCGAAAGTCTCAGTGTGAACGCCAAGTGATCCAGAACTAAACCCCAGCAGTAAATCCTTTTGTGTTTCTGGTCAAAGGAACCTAAACTTCACGGTCACTCTAAAAGAAGACAACAGAAGAAAACATTTAACCTCCTTCAGACTGTAAGCTCAGACCACCAGGATTCAGGGGGTCTACCTTTGTTACTGCAAGCATAAATGTTATGACTGTCTGATGGAAAAGCACAACAACAGATTCATGTGAAGAGCTACTGATCAAGAGTGTATCCTCGTTCCTCCACACTGTTAAGTGCACTAGTTAAATAAACGAATGCCTCAAATATATATTCTATATAACAACAACAATAATAATAAGTATATTCTCATATAATAATATAAAGTATCACCAGAAGATGTGTTTCTTGTGTAGTAACTGAGGTAAAAGTGTAAAGGTTGAGTGTTTCTTGTGTTTACTAGAGTCTTTAGCAGCAGCAGGCTGAAGTGATGGACAGTTCAGGGCAGTACTGGATACAGGAACTAGATATAATAGACAAGCTGGTGTGTTATATGTTGCTGACTCTAGTGGCAGAAGCTATATATATATATATATATATATATATATATATATATATATATATATATATATATATATATATATATATATATATATATATGGAATCAGTTGAGTGAGAGTATTAGAGGATCCCCAACACTGGACACCTTTAAATCCAGACTGAAAACATTCCTGTTTGAGCAGCTCAGTTTAAAACTCTTACTCTTACTGAACTGTTAGTTATTAATTTTAAACCTCTTTCCTCAATTTTTATGTTTCATTTTCTTTCTTGTAACGATTTTCTCAGCACACAGTCCAACAGCACTTTTAAACCTCATTCTTATTTCCTTACTATTCCTTATTATTCTTACTTCTTGCTTGCTATAACCGTCTGAGTACTACACTCAAGAAAAACAGCCTCAGCGTATTTATTTCGTTTAACTGATTTATTTTAATGCTTTGTTTCTTATTTCTTTATTTCTGTAAAGCACTTTGAGTTGCCACTGTGTATGAAACGTGCTATACAAATGTCTTGCCTTGCCTTTATATATATATAAGGGCTGAAAGAGTAGGTGTAGGTAGTGTAATATATGAATATCAATCAATGAATCAACCTTTATTTTCACTCTGTAATACATGAAGGGAACACTAATTTTTAATGGCTGTCTGAAGGTGGTTAGAAACTAAAAGTTTAAAATGATTTAGTAACACCAGCGAGCTGAGTTTTAGAGTTTCTTTCAGTGAATTCCAGCTCACTGGTGCACTGTAGCTAAAAGCAGATTTGTCCAGCTCTGTAAAAACTCTAGGAACCTGAAAGGTAATCCAATCAGCAGAGCGAGTCTGATAAGTACAGCTGTTTAAAGAAATTAAAGAAAGAGATATAAGATGGCATATGGCTGGAGAGTGAGTTATAAATGAATATAAGCCAGTGTGATTCCCGTCGAGCTGCTAGTGAGGGTCAGCCTACTTTTTAGTACAATCTGCAGTGGTGAGTGCTGTAAGGGTCACCAGTAATGAACCTTAGAGCAGAATGATAGACTGAATCCAGCGGTTTCAGGGCACTGGCAGACGCCTGTCTATAAATTACATCAGCGTAGTCCAATACTGAGAGTAGATGTATATAAGTATACATATATATATGCTGGTCAAAAGTTTTGTTTTCATTTGTATTTTGTTTTTCATTGGACATTGATGATATAGATATATATATATATATATATATATATATATATATATATATATATATATATATATATATATATATATATATAGAGAGAGAGAGAGAGAGAGAGACGAAAATTAAGTAGTGTTTTATTGATATACACCAGTAAATATTATGCTGAGTGTTTAAAGAAGGATGTTTTGCGAGTGAATAAAGGGAACAGTGATGAAAGCGGTATATATAGTAAAAGGTACAGCAGAGTGATGGAGAGGGTCGAGCTTTAAGTTAAGTGTTAAGTGCTCTAGTTAAATAATCTAAGATTTCCTGAACTGACTGATATTTACATCCAATCATGTTGTTTCCCGTTCCAGATGGTCAGAAGCAGGAGGTGCGGTTGGATGGCTCCTCTTCCAGACACTGCTTTAACGACCTGACTCCAAACACACAGTACAAGATCAGCGTCTACGCTCAGCTGCAGGACACGGAGGGGCCAGCCGTCACCACCGTCCAGAAAACATGTACGTGTGTACTGTCACACTCACACACACACCAGTTAATACATAAGAAACATGAGAGAACATGTTCTTATTCAGTTTTAATATTATTCACTCATATACTGCATTGTATACTATACAATAGTAGGTTTACAGGAGAGGACAAAAACCTTCTCCACAGTCAATGCAAGTCAGTGTAAAGAGGTTTTATTCCGAGTGATTTTAGAGCATTTCTATTGGTCGGATCATCATGAAACTCTTACAGCATATAAAGAGCAGCTGTCTTGTTAATATGATGTAGAGAAATTAAAATCATGTTTGTTGTATATTGTTACATCAGATTTAAACACGCTGCTTTTATTATGTGTTATGATTGGCTATTGTGATCTCCTATGTTTTTTTCAAAAAGTTAGTGCTGCTCCCAAACTTTAGGCCTGAGTATATATATGACAACCAGTGATGTCTGAACAGCTCCAGCATTAATTACACAGCGGGTCTCAGCATGTGCTCACAGACACCCTCACGTGCTCTCACAGAGGCGATAATTGCCCTGATCTGTGTGTTTGTGGTGAAGCGTCATAGAACATATAGGTTGGATTTATGGCTTTGTTTTGAATCCAGTGTGAAATGTGCGGCACTGCGGCTGTCTGCGTGTTTTCTAGCGGCGATGTGGGCAAGTCCTGTAATTGCACCTCATCACACAGCAGCCTTATAGACCAGCAGTACATACAGTACACTACGGGTGTGTCTCAGAGTGTCTACGTAGGCTGTCTAGGTAGCTGCTGTTTAAGTATCAGTGTTCTCTCCTCATCTCTCCTCATAAAACAGATTACTGAGACTCTAGTTAGAGAGAGACTGCGTCACGGCTTGTTCCCGCCCACTGCAGCACCCGACCAGGGTTTTAGCTGGTTGCTAAGCTACCAGTCGGCTATTCAAAACAATAGCCCGAGGTTTAAAAATCTGCTAGCATAAATGCTAATGGCTCGAGTATAAAACTGACAAATGGTGAATGACTCGTTACAGAGTTGATAATAAAATACTGTTTTGTGTGATTATATGACATGAAACACATTAAAACACCAGAGAGAATCAAAATAACTCACATTTGAAGATGACTTCTCCGCTAGTAGCTCCACTTTTGTGAGCCATGTTGGGAAAAAGTTCTGCCTGCGTTGTATCATGGGATTGCCTTGGCGGCTGAGGAAGCAATGAATGCTTCCTTAAAATCAAGCCAAAATGAGATGCTGTTTATGTAGGCAGCTAACATGGGGTCTGTCTCAAATCCTACTGAGTGTGTAAGTAGGCTGTCTAGGTAGCAGCTGTTTAAGTAGCAGTGTTCTCTCCTCATCTCTCCTCATAAAACAGATTACTGAGACTCTAGTTAGAGAGAGACTGCGTCACGGCTTGTTCCCGCCCACTGCAGCACGCGACCAGGGTTTTAGCTGGTTGCTAAGCTACCAGTCGGCTATTCAAAACAATAGCCCGAGGCTTAAAAATCCGCTAGCATAAATGCTAATGTCTCGAGTATAAAACTGCTAAATGGTGAAGGACTCGTTACAGAGTTGATAATAAAAACTGTTTTGTGTGATTATATGACCAGAAACACATTAAAACTCCAGAGAGAATCAAAATAACTCACATTTTAAAACCACTTCACTGCTCGTAGATTAGCCTGTGTTGTATCATGGGATTGTCTTAGTGGCTGAGGAAGCGTTCGATGCTTCTTTAAAATCAGGTTAAATAAGGTTCCTCAGTAGACAGTATGTTTAAGATATATAAGAATTGAGACAGTCTACAGGTCGGGAGCGCATACTATGACCTGAAATGCTGCCTAAGTAGACACTCATTAGGTTTTGAGACACACCCTACATATACATTACAGATACATTTTATATATATATATGTGTGTGTGTCTTATCGGGACATTCGCTCATTCGCATGTCCTGTTTTTATTATGTCTAAGTGTCTATATGTGATAATAACGTATCTCTTATATCTGGACAGCTCCTTATATCTACACTCATTCTTCACTTCATCAGCTCCACTGACCATAGAGTAGCACTGTAGTCTATCTCTTTCTCTGTATACTTTATTACCCTGTTCTTCAGTGATCAGGACCCCCACAGGACCACCACAGAGCAGGTGTTATTTTGGTGGTGGGTCACTCCACTGACATGTTGGTGGTGTGTTAGTGTATGTTGTGCTGGTGTGAGTGGATCAGACAGTGTTTAAACACCTCAGTGTCACTGCTGGACTGAGAAACGTCCACCAACTAAAACTATCCAGACAGCAGTGTCCTGTGGGCGGCGTCCTGTGTCCACTGATGAAGAACTAGAGGAACACAAACTGTGCAGCAGCAGATGAGCTACTGTCTCTGACTTTACATCTACAAGGTGGACCAGCAAGTAGTAGGAGTGTCTAATAGAGTGGACAATGTTTAAAAACATGGTTCTGTGGTGGTCCTGTGGGGGTCCTGACCAACAAGAAACAGGGTAATAAAGTATACAGAGAATCAGATGAATTACAGTCTGTAAATGTAGATCCTATATGGTCAGTGGAAGTGTACCTAAGTATGTGCCATATTTATGCATATGTATCTGATGTGTCTCATATATATATATATATATATATATATATATATATATATATATATATATATATATAATCAATTGTTTACATAATGTAACGGTCAGCTGGTATTTTTAGAAAATTAAGATTCAGGGCTTCATTCAAGACACTGATGATATGTGAGCATCTATAAACAATATTACTTTCCTAAATCTAACCCTGATTTTATCCTCAGACACTGAAAGAAATGTTTATTTTTGTTTGTTTTCTCCAAATCAAAGAAATTACAACATCTGGACATTTTAGTTTGACCCTATTAAGTTTTGTTGATTTTCCTACAATGTTGGGACACCCCCCCACACACACTTTCTCACACAAAGCTCACCCCTGCGTGTTTGTATTCCCACAGTTCCAGTACCCACCACTCCTCCAACCAGGCCCCCAACCACCACCCCCCTGCCCACCATACCTGTAGCTAAAGAAGGTAAGTCTTAAAGCGTCCACTTATAAAAAGCTCTTATAGCAGCTCCATTTCAGAAGACAAGCTCCTGAAACTGAACTTTAAGAATGAAATAAAAATCATTT
>CM038702.1:60545497-60575497 GCA_021613375.1 Megaleporinus macrocephalus | reverse complement strand
AGAATTTCGTATAGTTAATCACGATTAATCTCTTTATTTCATATAGTTAATCACGATTAATCTCAGAATTTCAGTTAGTTAATCACGATTAATCTCCGCATTTCATATAGTTAACCGCGATTAAACTCAGAATTTCGTATAGTTAATCACGATTAATCTCTTTATTTCATATAGTTAATCATGATTAATCTCAGAATTTTAGTTAGTTAATCACAATTAATCTCAGCATTTTAGATAGTTGATTGCGATTAATCTCTGAATTTCAGATTGTTAATCATGCTTAATCTAATAATTTTGTATAGTTAATCACGATTAATATCCAAATTTTATATAGTTACTCGCGATTAATCTCAGAATTTCATATAGCTAATCGCAATTAATCTCAGAATTTCAGTTAGTTAATCACGATTAATCTCAGCATTTCAGATAGTTGATTGCAATTAATCTCAGAATTCAGATGTGTTCACCATTTTAATTGTAACATTTCACTTTAAAATGCTTATTTTCTATAACATGTAAACCGATTAAAAATGCAATTAATCGTGATTAACTATCTGAAATTGTGAGATATCTCGATTAACTATCTGAAATTGTGAGATATCTCGAATTAACTATATGAAATTCTGAGATATCTCGATTAACTATATGAAATTCTGAGATATCTCGATTAACTATATGAAATTCTGAGATATCTCGATTAACTATATGAAATTGTGAGATATCTCGAATAACTATATGAAATTCTGAGATATCTCGATTAACTATATAAAATTGTGAGATATCTCGAATTAACTATATGAAATTCTGAGATATCTCGATTAACTATATGAAATTCTGAGATATCTCGATTAACTATATGAAATTCTGAGATATCTCGATTAACTATATGAAATGCTAAACACAGTTGCTGCTGTTCATCTATATAATGACCTTTAACTCTGAGACAGCTGTCGTTACCTAGTGATGTCCAATAATCACCTGTAAGACCAACAGTGACTGTAAGTTCTGAATCCTGAGCTAGTTTTGTTCTCTCCGTTTCATATAGCTCGTGAACCCGGTTGACGATAGTTGGAAGCAGTTCTAATTGACTGCTATGGTTCATTTGTTGGAGGTCGGCTGATCCATCGTCTGCCATCAAACATCGTCCAGTGGTCTGCAGTTACTGTCAGGCTGAGTTTAGCCATCACCGGAGTACACCCAGCCTGAAATACCACACGCAGGCCTAGCACACATTTGGCAGCTGGCTGAACCAACGTACGACAGACAACACTAAACGATGTTTGATGGCAGACGATCAATCATGATTCATCAGAATCAGAATCATTCAGAATCATGATTAACAATCTAAAATGCTGAGATTTATCTCGATTAACTATATAAAATGCTGTAATTAATCATGATTAACTATATGAAATTCTGAGATTAATCGTAATTAACTATACAAAATTATTAGATTAATCATGATTAACAATCTGAAATGCTGAGATTACTAGCGATTGATTTTTAAAATCGTTTTAAAGCTCTAATACACCCTGATTATAATCTCCATATGCGTAGAGTACAACTTGTGTAATTGTCACCATGACAACGAGCATGGAGTGAGTATGTATGTATGTCTAAATACAGTATTTATTAAAAATTTAGGTTCCATTGACTCCATAAAGACAGTTTGTGGCCTCTCCTATAAAGCTGCCATTATACTCGTTTTTCTTTGGACAAAGACAATATGCAATACTCTAACATCGTCCTTTTCCATCACTCACTTACTCCTCTGCTCTTAATGAGAGATGCCGTTTTCTATTTGCTGTGGAAGCTGCAGTGTACACTGTAAAGCCAGAAGGTAACACAGCTTTGAACGTGGTCCACAGCTTGGTGCAGTTGGCTGCGGTGTAAAGAGACATAATCCCTTCATTCCAGCTGTTTAGTAACTGAGGACAAAATAATGGAAAATAAATTACTGGATGGCACCAAATAACAGAGCAGATGCTTCTCGACTGGTGGACTGCAGTTAAACAGTATCAGAGGACGCAGAGGCTCCGTTATTCTGGAGTCATCATTATCCTGACGTTATCAGGGTCTGCATGTCCCCTTAGACAGACGATAGCCATCAGTTCAGAGGTATTCCGACTGCTCCCCTTATCCTATGATGAAATGTATCTGATTTGATTGTAGTGGTCACTGAGCTCCCGTCCACAGGAAGTGAGGGCTCTGTGGTTTTTTGGGGTTTTTTTTTGATCAGTATTGAGTATGATGTGAATGTTATGGTTTCTCAGCCACCGGATCTCAGCTCAAATGGATTCCTGGCTTACGGCGACCCAAGACCAGTGTTTTATTTCCTTGTCATCTGTCTATGCAGCGTCAATTAGAAAAAACAGCCAAACATTGCAAAAAGATGTTTCATGCTTGGAGAAGGTGGGAAAAGTTAGAGTATTGCATATTTTCATTGTCCAAAGAAAAACGAGTATAATGGCAGCTTTATAGGAGAGGCCACAAACTGTCTTTACTTTCCATGTAAGTCAATGAAACCAGAATTTTTAATAAATACTGTATTTAGACATACATACATACTCACTCCATGCTCGTTGTCATGGTGGCAATTACACAAATTATAGCATGAGTGTAATTCTGGCTCTAATTAATTGTAGTGTGCATGTAAACGGAGATTTTAATCAGGGGGTATTAGAGCTTTAAAACGATTTTAAAAATCAATCACTATTAATCTCAGCATTTCCAATTGTTAATCATGATTAATCTAATAATTTTGTTTAGTTAATTACGATTAATCTCAGAATTTCATATAGTTAATCATGATTAATTACAGCATTTTATATAGTTAATCGAGATAAATCTCAGCATTTCATATAGTTAATCATGATTAATTATAACATTTTATATAGTTAATCGAGATAAATCTCAGCATTTCAGATTGTTAATCATGATTAATCTAATAATTTTGTATAGTTAATCACGATTAATCTCAGAATTTCATATAGTTAATCACGATTAATTACAGCATTTTATATAGTTAATCGAGATAAATCTCAGCATTTCAGATAGTTAATTGTGATTAATTACAGCATTTGATATATTTAATCGAGATAAATCTCAGAGTTTCAGATAGTTAATCGCGATTAATCTCAGAATTTCAGATAGTTAATCGCGATTAATCTCAGAGTTTCAGATAGTTAATCGCGATTAATCTCCGAATTTCAGATAGTTTATCGCGATTAATTGCATTTTTTAAAGCGTGTACATGTTATAGAAAATAAGCATTTTAAAGTGACAGCGATGATAAGCTCAAAGAATGGCTTGTTTAAATACATGACGACGTATCAAGCCTGATCTTATTGGCTACATGCAGCCTGATAATCCGTTAATAATCCGACTAATAGCTCGATCGGAATAGAATACGTCCATGTATACACCTCAATCCCAATAGACTAGTCCAGCTGAGGTCATTCCCATTACAATTTCTATCTGATTGAAGGAGGTGAGTAATCCTGTAAATAATCAATTTAATAGAAGAACACTAGCCGTGTAAACGCCTGTATCCCATTACATTCCGTATCGGAAAGTTTAAGTACACTCTGCACCTGTGCAGTGGCGTCGTAGAGACTGGTCTTCAGAAAATAGACACAGTTCATTCTTCAATCCGTAAAAGATTAAAAAACAAATGACTGTAAAGCTCACAATAACCAGCTGTTCAGACGAGTATACGAGCAAATGAACGACGGTGGGTTTACACGAACTGTAGAGCAAATTAAAAACAGGACGTTTCTCAGATCAGAGTATTACAGAGCTAAAAAGCAGAGCAGTGAAAGCTCAGATCCACTGTCCTGTTTACTAAATTATGGTTCAGGGGAGATCGACTTGCTAACACGAATGAAAACAGTGTTGCAGGACGTGACGTCTTCCTCTCGCCCGTCTTTAATAAGTACGTGAACTATGTTATTCTGAGTCTGCATCATTTTAAAGCAGTTAAAAACACGAGAGTGCAAACTGAAACTCAGGTAACTGTACTCCTGCTGCTCTCACTCTGACTGAGCTCACGCAATGCTCGTTGCCATGGTAACGTTTACACCAATTTTGGCTCCGATTACTTGTAGAGTAATGTAAACGGAGATCTTCAGCAGAGTGTTGAGTAGAGTGAGCATATAAACACCTCCGTCTTAATCTAGAGTTGTAATGAATTTAATCAGATTACAGAAAATCTCTGCATGTAACCATAGCCACTGGTTGGCGTCTCTCCATCTAAAGTCTCTTCAGTGCAGTGGATAGAAAAAACGAGTTAACTCATATTATTTTCTGCCCTAATTTCATAAATGAATATAAAATACCTTAAGTTTGGGAGAAGGACCACGCCCAAACTCCTCCTCTCCATCATTACACACTCTATATAAACCACTCCTCTGCCCTCACCTTCTCGTGACCAAATCTGCACCCCGGCTCCTCCATTTCTTCCAAAATCTTACTCACTCTTCGCTTGGCAAGGGGGGGCCCAGCAGCCGGAGCCACCCAGAACTCCAGCCCCAAGTTTCTCAGAGTTCTCCCTCCTTGCCCTGCCTTATATACACTTTATACCCCCAACCTCACTTCCACACCCATACCCTCTTCAACACACTCGCCTTGTTTCTCTTCCACACTCATCCTAACCTGTAATAACTGTTTTAACTTTTGGATATTGGATAACAGTTGGATATTTTTCATGAATTCAGTAGTATGCATTAGAGGAAGCTAAAAAAATCAGAATATTAAAAAAAAACAAAGAAAAATAAGAAAGAATACTGCAAAGCAAGAGATTAGTAATATATATTAAGTTAAATTCAGTTATTCCAGTAAAGCAATCCGTTCACCGCATACAGTAAAAGACAAAAAGGTCAGTTATTATATATGAGCTGTGTTGTGGCCAAGAAAGCTCAGGGGAGGGTCAGGGCTTTTTGGGACCCTTGCCATATAAGGCTGCAGTGTTATCTTGGGAACTTCTATTTGAGAACCACTGTGCACCCAAAAGCATAAGGACTGACCAGGTGTACTGGTGGTCTGAAAAAAGCAGACAGGCAGCCCTATAAAAGACAAACAGTCTAAGACATCTTTGAGACCAGGTTGGACCAGAGTGTGAGAGCTCAGAGAAACATCAGTACTGCAAGCTCTTTGAATAAAAAGCTTAAACTCTGAACTGGTCTCCTCTTCATTCTGACGGCAAGTTACGACAGCTGTTTTGATACATACTGTATTCAGAAATGCATACATAGTGGCTTTATGAGGTCTGTGTAGCATCACTGCAGCCTCTTACCAGACTCAGAGGCAGCAGCAGGGGAGAGCGGCGATGACGTCACTCGTCTGCTTTATGAACGTGAAAGGCTTTTAGTACAAAGACGCTCTGAAATGTTCAGTATTGTACTTTGGACTGATAACCACTGAATGAAACTGCTCCTACATTGTGCCAGCGTTCCATGTAATAGATGTCTGGCAAGAACTGAATCCAATCTCTCCATCTTTTTCTTCTCTATCTAAACCTCTGGAGGGTCCGGGCCGTGTCTGACCGTTTATTTGATTTCTTTTACTCCATGAGGAGCCAAACAGGATCTGAATAAATTGAAGCAAAAATTAAAACAAACAATGTGAACAACAGCAGTGTAAAATAAAAACCCATCTGGAGGAAAACGTAAACAAAAGCATGTTTTAGAAGAAGGGGCTCGCAGTTTGAAAGATGTGTCTTCTTAGTTGGTCTTTCGTTCTGACTCTTATGGTGACTTTTTGACCCCAGGTATATCCACCCTGAGGGTCTGCCGTCTGACTACACCATCACCATGCTCTTCCGCCTGCTGCCAGAAACTCCAGAGGAGCCCTTTGCATTGTGGGAAATTCTGAACAGCAGAAACGAGCCCTTAGTGGGCGTCATTCTGGACAGTGAGTAGACAGACCCCAGTGTGTGTGTGTGTGTGTGTGTGTGTGTGTGTGTGTGTGTGTGTGTGTGTGTGTGTGTGTGTGAACTGATGATGCAACCAACCACCATATCTGGTGCAACTACAGGCTTCTTATTTATTGCTTAAACTGCATAACGGAATCAGAGGCATGTTTTAACACAGTTCTGGGGGATATTAAACATATTAGATACAAATCTGATGTAAACGCATGGTCTCCTGTGGCTTATTGCTCTTATAAAATAGCATTTATTATTATTATTATTGTTATTATTATTATTATTATTATTATTATTATTATTATTATTATTATTCAGTAGTAACATCTCTTCATGTTACACACTGTTTTTCAGAGTTTAGAACACATTTACTTTACAAAACTATAGTAAGCTCACCATGTGGCCATAAGAGGCTGTAAATTGCAGGGGCGTGGCTAAAATAATGCTACACCTACAGACTAAAACTCTTGGACTGGGTCCAAAATCTCCTAATTTCCTATTACTCAGTAGTGAAATCAGTAGGCGAGCGCGGCCAGTGTGCAGTATATGAATAATTTTATTAGAGAAGGAAGGATCGATCGGCTATGTATCGGTATCGGCGATATGTCTCCAATTTAGCCGATCCTGAGAGCTGATCTACGGTGTTAAACAAATGAGCCTAATTTTTGTTTTTCCAGCTAGTGTTTCATCCAGGAAGAGGAGAACTCAGGCCAGCTACCTGCAATTCCTATCTGAACCACTAGGTGGAAATACATACCCTTTCATTTTCCACAGACTAACTAAAGCTGCATGCGCTGATAGAAAACGCTGTCTGTCTGGCAGTGTTTACCGTATGTGACTCAGACTCATCCAGGACGTTTTTAAAATGTGTAAAATCAGTGTCTCTCATTGGAGAACCAAGACAAAGACATTAATTAATCTAAAAACACTATTAATCTGATAAGACACTGCACGCAGCTGAATACAGTGAGTGTCAAACAGCATAATTAGCTTTTTTAGTTTTAAATTAAGGGTCTAAATGTAATGGTTGCAGTATTGGGGGTATTTGTTTGATTTACTTTGTTTATTTACTGCTAATTTTGTTAAAAATATTATGCTGTTTAAAATGGTAATAAACCAGTTTTGACTATGTGTCACGACTTGCTTGCGCTAATAACTACATGTAGCCCTGCTGTGGCATATAGCCCCGCCCTCTATCGGTATCGGCTATCGGACGGAAGCGCTGAAAGGTGATCAGTGATCAGAATCAGCCTCAAAAACGCAGATCAGTCCAGCTCTAATTTTTATGTATGCAACCAAAGCACATTGTGCTATCCCATGATTCAACTGGAGCCGTGGATGAGTTCAATTTACAGTGACGTTTACAGTGGTGGTCTGACGTCTTGCGTCACAGAACGTTGGTCAGATTACGGATGTAGTGCATCCGAGATGCGTGGATGCTATAAACCCGTATACTGAAACTGCTCTACTGGTTTACTGCTCAACCTACTGGTACCTACTGGCTCCAATCTAGTACCTACTGACTTAGTAGGCGATTTGGGACACATCCTTAGTGTTTTCTTAGTGGCATTAAAACATGAGAATTAAGTTTTTTTATTTATTTAAAAACTAAACTCAGAAATGAACACCTATCAGCTTCACTTTAAAAGAAATGACTAAAAATATGATGTTTTTTTTCAAAGTATTGATTAAATAGGTCATCACATAATCTTTGTAAATATGATCTGAACACTTTCTTATTATACAAACACATGCATGTTGGGTTGATGGCTCACTCTAAATTGCCCGTAGGTGTAAGTGTGTAGGTGTGAGTGTTTGTTGGCCATGCGACGGACTGGGGACTTGTCCATGGTGTACCCTGCCTTTGCCCAATGATGTTGGGATTGGCTCTAGCGGAAGATGATGGATGGATGGATGGATGGATATTATGAAACTATGATGTGAAGAACTGCAGCAGACTGGGTTAAACTCTCTCCTTCTTTCTTTCTTTCTTTCTTTCTTTCCCCCTCTCTGTTCCTCTATAGATGGAGGAAAGACGCTGACGTTCTTCAACAACGACTATAAAGGTGATTTTCAGACTGTGACGTTCGAGGGCGCTGAGATTAAGAAACTTTTCTATGGCAGCTTCCACAAGGTCAGTGCCCACACACCCCCGCACTCCCAGTGTTTCAGCATTTCTCACACGCTCCTGCTTTTCTGACGCCATCTGTTTTCCACCTGAAAGCATCTTTTGCCAAATGCACTTCCTGCACTCGGTTCTGTCTGTTAACTCTGAAGCTGAACCTCAGCAGTCTCGGCTACCTCACCCAACACAGTGTTCCAAACTCTACAACCTCATTGATAACGGACCTCAGTTACCAAATAACCATGCGTGCAGCAACAGAACGAGCCGATCTCTGAGCACCGCTGCCAAGTTCTGCTCTCCAGCATTTGTTCGAGGAGAAACTAGCTCCAGAACTTTGCACATGAGCTGCCAACGTAGAGCTGTTGTCATAGTAATTCACTCAGCCTGTCATTCTGCAGTGACCCAGTCTTTCAGATATGTTTTATAGCCTCCTGCCAGTAAATATGCAGTATATTTCTCCAAGCCTGGCTTTGTGTGTAACTCTAGTGTGTGTGTGTTTGTATACACTGATCATCCATAACATTAACACCACCTTCTTGTATCTACACACACTGTCTATTCTATCAGCTTCACTGACCATATAGGAGCTACACTTACAGACTGTAGTTCATCTGATTCTCTGTATACTTTATTACCCTGTTCTTCAATAATCAGGACCCCTACAGGACCACCACAGAGCAGCTACTATTCGGGAGGTGGGTCATTCTCAGCACTGCAGTGACTCGGACATGTTGGTGGTGTGTTAGTGTGTGTTGTGCTGGAGTGTTAAAACACCTCAGTGTCACTGCTGGACTGAGAATCGTCCACCAACCAAAACTATCCAGACAGCAGTGTCCTGTGGGCGGCGTCCTGTGTCCACTGATGAAGAAGTAGAGACACAAACTGTGCAGCAGCAGATGAGCTACTGTCTCTGACGCTACATCCATAAGGTGGACCAGCAAGTAGTAGGAGTGTCTAATAGAGTGGACAGTGTTTAAACACTCCAGCAGCACTGCTGTGTCTGATCCACTCACACCAGCACAACACACTGCCATGTCAGTGTCACTGCAGTGCTGAGAATGATCCACCTCTCTAATAGTATCTGTTCTGTGGTGGTCCTGTGGGGGTCCTGATCATTGAAGAACAGGGTAATAAAGTATACAGAGAATCAGTTGAACTACAGTCTGTAAGTGTAGCTCCTGTATGGTCAGTGGAGCTGATATGAGGAGGTGGTTTAACGTTATGGCTGATGGGTGTATATGTGTATTATATCACAATATAAACTCTACAAAGCACAGTGTATATTAGAGCTGAGCCAGTAGTCTGTGTGTCTGTGGTGGTACGTGTCCATTTCTGGACTCAATTCCTCTGTAATCTCCATCTTTAAGGCTCTGATGATGGATTTATTATAGGTTTTCTGTAGAAGCGCCGCTGCTGCAGGTTGTACCTGCCTGCACTTGTTAAGGCAACACCTGATTGGCAGGTTACAGATCAGCCTGTATAAAATCCTGCAGCAGGCACGGTCACAGTAAAGCTGGGAGGGGAACACAACCCTAACAGCACAACATGTGTGGTAAAAGCTAAATTTACTATAACTGAGTGAAAGAAAACAAGATTTTTAACACATTCATGTCCAGATCTAAAATACACAGAACCAACTAGGACCAGCTCCCACGCACACACACATCGATAAACCTAAGTTTGTGTTGGCCAAGTGATGGACTGGTGACCTGTCTATGGTGTACCACGTCTTCGCCTGACGGTGCTGGGATTGGCTCCAGCCCCCCGTCCCCCCTGTGACCCAACTAGTGGTATAAAGTGAAAGATGTTGAATGGATGGATATATATACACACACAGTCCAGTCAGAACATTATGACCACCTCTCTACACTCTTTGTAAATGTTATCCACATAAACCCCAGAGGACCACCACAGAGCAGGTATAACTGTGGTCCTCTGGGGGTCCTGACCATTGAAGAACTATATAGAGAAAGAGACAGACGGCAGTCTGATATTGTAGAACTACAAAGTCCTATAAGATCTGTGAACCTGACAATGGGTGGTCAGACTATTCAGACTGGAATTTCTTAATATTTCTGATTTTAATTATTTAGATTATCTAATTGTTTCATGTGAGTGGGCAGTTATTAACGCACATCAAATATATTAAATATTCTTTGCTCATCATGTGTTTCAAATGTTTTAAATTTAATTAAACCATATGGGTACAAATGTTATTGCTTAATATTTCATCTCACTACTGATTTGATCTCAACTGCTGAGAACAGAGGACTAATTATAAGAACCTACAAGAAATAATAGGAAAAATTGCTGTTATCAGATATACTAACAAGCAGAAGGATTCTCAGATGTCTAGACTGTGTGCTCTGAACAGCGTTGGATAAAGTATATGTTAACTGCTGCCTCTGTTGACGTCCATGTGCTCGTCTACTCTCGAAAATGTGTCTTTTGGATTTATTCATACCAACGCTTAATATTATTTATTTATTTATTTATCCACTTTGTTCTTTTTGTCCCATTGCATAAGTTACATTGCCAGTATTGCTACTTGTATTAACTATTTAAATCATGTATATTATCATATTCTCTTATTGTGAGCTTGGACTTGGATACGATTTAGGCCGGCCGGACACCAAACGACTTTCCAAGTGACAAGTTTCAAGTGTGGAATAATTTCTTGAGAGTTTTGGTAGAGTTTGGGATGACTCTCCCTTCATCTCGATCCCTCGGTTTGGGGAAATTAAAGATCTCCGCATTGAACTCATCCGTACAGTGAACACACTAGTGATCAGACACACTAGGGGACAGTGAGCACACTTGCTCAGAGCAGTGGGCAGCCCTACCACAGCGCCCAGGGAGCATTCACCCCCACCGTGACCCCGACTAGCGGGATAAAGTGTAATATAATGGATGGATGGACTTGATGCTGGTCACATGGTGTTTCCATATGAACTACTTCATCCAAAATAATATTTAGTAATAATACCGCTCACCGTGTTCCAGCTACTCTCGCATAGTGTCATTAATGTTTTACACTGTAGCAGAATATCCTGCTTATTACAGGCCTATACCTCCTAAAGGTCAGCCTGTGTAGTCCTGTTATACGATATACTGTTAATCTGTATGTCTATAATGGAGATTCTGTGTGTGTGTGTGTGTGTGTGTGTGTGTGTAGCTGCATATAGCAGTGAGTAAGACGCTGGCGCAGGTGATGGTGGATTGTAACCTGGCTGGAGAAAAGCCCATTAATGCTGCTGGCAACATCACCACTGATGGACTGGAGGTCCTGGGCAGGATGGTCCGCTCCAGAGGCGCCAAGGACAACTCGGCACCGGTATGCTCTACATTGAGGGAATTTTTATTTTATTTTATTTTATACTTGTTGCTTAATTAATTATTTATTTATTTTTATTTAGTGAATTCATTTTGCTGGGCCTGATTACTTTAACTCATTAGTGTAAATTGGTCCATGTGTTCTGCGAGTGTGCCTGAGCACAGATGTGATATTTAAAAAAACAAATCAAACCATATGGCTAACACATGAGTTTTGATGGCTGAATTTCTTAATCTTAATTCTGGTCACATGAGTAATTTTTAATGAATCCAGATTTGATTGAGAATAAAAATATGCTGATCAGCCTTAATCCTTATCATACTAAACTTAGACGCCGGGACCACTTAAGCACGTATGGGGTTAAATGACTCTTTTTCTTAAAGCTGATAAACAGAATGTACCCAGGCATGTGGACCGACAGCCTCGGGAGGTTTTAATGTTTGTGTTGTGTGTGTGTGTGTGTGTGTGTGTGTGTGTGTGTGTGTGTGTGTGTAGTTTCAGCTGCAGTCGTTTGATATAGTGTGCAGTACGTCGTGGGCTCGGCGAGACAAGTGCTGCGATCTTCCCAGTCTGGTGAGCTCACTGCCCACACGCACTCTGCTACCTTCATACAACAGTTTTGCAAAGTATATACACAAAGTACACACCCCATATATATGCAGTATACAGTAGCAGTCAAAAGTTTGGCCACACCTACACGGCCACACCTACTAGTTTTACAGTAATAATATTAGTGAATAGTGGTGAAAAGATCAAAACTATAGAATATAAAACATGTATGGAATTATACCTGGAGCAGAATAAAACATCTGGTTGGGGTTTAAAGAATGTTTATAGTGTTTTTTTAAGAAATGAGCTTGTTTGCTCTTCATGAGGAGCCACATGAGCTGCTGTTCTAACAGGACTGAAGAAGATGAGATCTTGTTCTTCAAATAATAGATAGGTAGGTAGGTATGTAGGTAGGTAGGTAGGTATGTAGGTAGGTAGATAGGTATGTAGGTAGGTAGGTATGTAGGTAGGTAGGTATGTAGGTAGGTAGGTATGTAGGTAGGTAAGTAGGTAGGTAAGTATGTAGGTATGTAGGTATGTAGGTAGGTAAGTAGGTAGGTAAGTATGTAGGTAGGTAGGTATGTAGGTAGGTATGTAGGTATGTAGGTATGTAGGTATGTAGGTATGTAGGTAGGTAGGTATGTAAGTAGGTAGGTAGGTATGTAGGTAGGTAGATAGGTATGTAGGTAGGTAGGTATGTAGGTAGGTAGGTATGTAGGTAGGTAGGTATGTAGGTAGGTAAGTAGGTAGGTAAGTATGTAGGTAGGTAGGTATGTAGGTAGGTATGTACGTAGGTAGGTATGTAGGTAGGTAGGTAGGTATGTAGGTAGGTAGGTATGTAGGTAGGTAGGTAGGTATGTAGGTAGGTAGGTATGTAGGTAGGTAGGTAGGTATGTACGTAGGTAGGTATGTAGGTAGGTAGGTAAGTATGTAGGTAGGTAGGTATGTAGGTAGGTAGGTAAGTATGTAGGTAAGTAGGTATGTAGGTAGGTAGGTATGTAGGTATTTAGGTATGTAGGTAGGTAGGTATGTAGGTAGGTAGGTAGGTATGTAGGTAGGTAGGTATGTAGGTAGGTAGGTAGGTATGTACGTAGGTAGGTATGTAGGTAGGTAGGTATGTAGGTAGGTAGGTAGGTATATACGTAGGTAGGTATGTAGGTAGGTAGGTATGTAGGTAGGTAGGTATGTAGGTATGTAGGTAAGTAGGTAGGTAGGTAGGTATGTACGTAGGTAAGTATGTAGGTAGGTAGGTAGGTATGTAGGTAGGTAGATAGGTAGGTATGTAGGCAGGTAGGTAAGTAGGTAGGTAGGTAGGTATGTACGTAGGTAGGTATGTAGGTAGGTAGGTAGGTATGTACGTAGGTATGTAGGTAGGTAGGTAGTTAGGTAGGTAAGTAGGTATGTAGGTAGGTATGTAGGTAGGTAGGTAGGTAGGTAAGTAGGTAGGTATGTAGGTAGGTAGGTAGGTATGTACGTAGGTAGGTATGTAGGTAGGTAGGTAGGTAGGTAAGTAGGTAGGTAAGTAAGTAGGTAGGTAGGTAAGTAGGTATGTAGGTAGGTAGGTAGGTATGTAAGTAAGTAGGTAGGTAGGTAAGTAGGTATGTAGGTAGGTAAGTAGGTAGATAGGTATGTAAGTAAGTAGGTAGGTATGTAGGTAGGTAGGTAGGTATGTAAGTAAGTAGGTATGTAGGTAGGTAAGTAGGTAGGTATGTAAGTAAGTAGGTATGTAGGTAGGTAAGTAGGTAGGTATGTAGGTATGTAGGTAGGTAAGTAGGTAGGTAGGTATGTAGGTAGGTAGGTAGGTAGGTATGTAAGTAAGTAGGTAGGTATGTAGGTAGGTAGGTAGGTAAGTAAGTAGGTATGTAGGTAGGTAAGTAGGTAGGTAGGTATGTAGGTAGGTAGGTAGGTAGGTATGTAAGTAAGTAGGTAGGTAAGTAGGTAGGTAGGTAGGTAAGTAAGTAGGTAAGTAGGTAGGTTGGTATGTAGGTAGGTAGGTAGGTATGTAAGTAAGTAGGTAGGTATGTAGGTATGTAGGTAGGTAGGTAGGTAAGTAAGTAGGTATGTAGGTAGGTAAGTAGGTAGGTAGGTATGTAAGTAAGTAGGTAAGTAGGTAGGTAAGTAGGTAGGTATGTAAGTAGGTAGGTAGGTAAGTAGGTAAGTAGGTTGGTAAGTAGGTAGGTATGTAAGTAGGTAGGTAAGTAGGTATGTAGGTAGGTAGGTAAGTAAGTAGGTATGTAGGTAGGTAAGTAGGTAGGTAAGTAGGTATGTAGGTAGGTAGGTAAGTAAGTAGGTATGTAGGTAGGTAAGTAGGTAGGTAGGTAGGTAAGTAGGTAGGTAGGTATGTAAGTAGGTAGGTAGGTAAGTTGGTAGGTAGGTTGGTATGTAGGTAGGTAGGTAAGTATGTAGGTAGGTATGTAAGTAGGTAGGTAGGTAAGTCGGTAGGTAGGTTGGTATGTAGGTAGGTAGGTAAGTATGTAGGTAAGTAGGTAAGTCGGTAGGTAGGTTGGTATGTAGGTAGGTAGGTAAGTATGTAGGTAGGTATGTAAGTAGGTAGGTAGGTAAGTATTTAGGTAGGTATGTAAGTAGGTAGGTAGGTAAGTCGGTAGGTAGGTTGGTATGTAGGTAGGTAGGTAAGTATGTAGGTAAGTAGGTAAGTCGGTAGGTAGGTTGGTATGTAGGTAGGTAGGTAAGTATGTAGGTAGGTATGTAAGTAGGTAGGTAGGTAAGTAGGTAAGTAGGTATGTAAGTAGGTAGGTAGGTAAGTCGGTAGGTAGGTTGGTATGTAGGTAGGTAGGTAAGTATGTAGGTAAGTAGGTAGGTAGGTATGTAAGTAGGTAGGTAGGTAAGTCGGTAGGTAGGTTGGTATGTAGGTAGGTAGGTAAGTAGGTAGGTAGGTAGGTAGGTACAGTTACAACAAAAAATAAAGATAGAACATAAAATAAATAGAATATAGTATATACAAAAGTTACTATTTATATGTGTAGACTGTATATATGATATGGAACAACCATTATAATGACTTGTCAGCGCAGTGACCCCTATAACACATAGGAACGAGCAGGAAGCCTCTCAGACGCTCAGACTGTGTGGCCTGAACTGTGTTGCATAATTTATATGCTGATGTGTGTCAAATGCTGTAAAACTGCTACTGTGGTTGTCTCTAGAGAAAGGAAGCAGACTGCCCTGCTCTGCCTCGGGCCTGCACCTGCACCCAGGATAGTAAAGGCCCTCCTGGTCCTCCAGGACCACCGGTACGCACCTGACCACCATGACCACTCTGTTAATATAGCTCCCTGCTGATGCAGTAATACAGACCCTCACTAATTCTCCCTTAGGAAAGCATGTTCCCTCTGTTGTGAACATCACAGCACATTCACTTACATTCAGCTCCAAAGAAGTCCTGAGTTATCATTTCGTTATGAGTTTGTTTGCATTACCGTGTTGTTTTAATGCAGTTGTTTTCTGTTATGTCAGCTTCACGGCGGTGCTTGTGAACTCATACATTTGGTTTAAAGTCATGACAAAATCATGTAAAACATGTTTTTCTTCTGTAAAACAAGACTTACTTTAAAATCTTAATCTTAGTAAAGTATCCTCTCTTTTATTTGCTACTCAGAGTCTGCACTGGTGACTTATCTCTGCTTGTTGTGTGTGTGTGTGTGTGTGTGTGTGTGTGTGTGTGTGTGTGTGTGTGTGTGCACTCCACAGGGGGGTGTTGGTATCAGAGGGGCGAGAGGAGACCGAGGCGAGCCTGGGCCTGTGGTACACTTTTACCCTCCTTTCACACAACACTGTGTCAGATACATGTTGTGCGTTCATGCTTTTGATGTTATGCATTTGTTTGACATATTGTAGGGGCCAGGTGGTCCAGTGGGAGATGCTGGAATACCTGGACCTCAGGGCCCTCCTGGCCCCCAGGGACCCAGCGGACGATCCATCAGAGGCCAACCGGTAACATATATATATAAATGTTTTAGATATATCTAAATATATGCTGTGTGCTGTATATACAACATATATATTCAATTAAACACACACACACAACTGGGCAAAGGTCACTTAAGGTCACTGGCAAAGCAGCTAAGCCTTTATCTTATCAATAAGTATATTTTCACCATAAATACAATAAAAAAGTAGACATGAATAAATTTATATATATATATATATATATATATATATATATATATATATATATATATATAGATAAATGGATAGATAGATAGATAGATAGATAGATAGATAGATAGATAGATAGATACTTATATGACGTGTGCTGTAAGGTGTATAACTACCTTGAAACAATCAAAAGCGTGTCCCTGAACATTACATATGTATAGCTTAACATGTAACAATAATATGTGCCATATGCGCTAGGTTCATAATATGTATATTATAGTATAGCATCTATATATAATATATGTGTCTAACGTGTAATGTATAACTCTAAACGCTAAAAAAATTATTTATTTTACAATGGAATATCTTGCCTTTGTGTAAGTTCACTATTTCACTGATGTTGTAGATCAAGTTTGAGCACCCAGTTTTAGGTTTATCTTATTTGAACATAGTGTCAAAATTTGCAGACCAATAGAAGTGCTCCAAAATAGCTTGGAAAGAATCCTGGTTCCATAGACTTACATAGAAAGTAAAGTATGTTATCTGCCTCGCCTGTAAAGTAGCAATTTTGGAGATACTTTATCATTGGACAGCGACGATATACAAAATAGAAATAGAAAAAGTCTCACAGTGTGTATGTGAGGGTGATGACAGTAGTGTAGTTAATCAGTGTAAAGCAGTAGAGCAGTGCAAATATGCAATAAACTGCAGAAGCACTATTTATATATATATATATATATATATATTTATATATATAGTATAGACTGTATACATGATGTACAATATAATAGGCATTGTATAATAATAACAGTACAGTCATTATTATATATAGTTAACAGTATAGTTATATATAACATACAGTTATACACATAAATCTGTGAAATAAAAATATAATATGATACAAATTATGGAACATCTTTGGACCTTTAGATTTATCAATAACCGCAATAGGAACATTTAGCTAGATCTAATATATGTGAACACCTCTACTCATATTTTATCCGTTTCAGCTACACTCACTGCTATCAGATGTATAATATCAAGCACATAACCATGCAGTCTCTGTAGACAAACACTGGCAGCAGAAAACACCATACCTAACAGCTCAGTGGCTTTAAATATGGCACTGCCTGCCCCTCTAGATCTGCCCCCGTCAACAGAAAGTGAAATGGACTGAGCATCTGCACACAAGACTAAGATCCCTTTGCCAGATGTTGGCTGGAGTGATGAACCACGCTTCGCTATCAGGCACTCTGATGGAAGAATCTGTAATGATCAGATGCACTCCACTCTCCAGGTTAACACCCATGCTTTTCCAATGGGACGTCCCACAAGCTCATATCCACATACTTCTGGCCATATAGCGTAGCTCAGAGTTGGTGCTGTCTTTCATAGATGTGTGTGTAAGAGTGGGAGGTTTCGGCGTCCTAATGCCCCTCATACATCTCCACCCTGCTGTAAAGGGATGATATATGATACAGTAATGTAATGAAAGGGTATTCTGTCTCACTGCCGCGCTGACAGATGTCCGTACGACGCAGCTCTTTTCTTACCTTGTAAACAGTTTACAGGGGAATAACTTGCGCCGTCATTGGTCTTTAAGTGGCTGTATATAAAGATGGATTGATAGAACTGTTGGGTGAAATCAGCTCACAGTTATTAATACGAGGTTTACAAATTTGCATGTGTGTTTAGGGCGGGCCAGGTGAGAGAGGGGAGAAAGGTGAAGCAGGACTTCGAGGGCCTCAGGTAAGCTCATCACAGCTGAGTTCCCACCCTTTCTGTCAGTGTGTGGTCTATGTCTTAGTCAGACAGGTGTTGTTCATGTAAAACTCAGTATGTAATATCTCAATAGGTACTATATAGTATACTATATACTATATGTTTGGAAATAGCATGTCCCATATCGTCTCTGTCAAAAGAAAGACATGTATGTCCATTTTTGTCCATTTTTATTTTTCTGCATTGTTTGAATGCTGCAGGTGTCCTTTACAGTGTCGGACTTCATGATGAATGGACCAATAGAAATGCTCCAAAATAGCTTGGAAAGATTTCTGGTTCCATTGACTTACATTAAAAGTTGACGTTTTGGACGTGTTTTTCTTTGGACAGTGATGATATGTATTATATATCGTTGCTGTCCAATGAAATACAAGTATTTCCAAAATTGCAACTTTACAGGAGAGACCAAAAACATACTTTACTTTCAATGGAAATCAATGGAATCAGAATTTTTTCCAAGCTATTTTGGAGCATTTCTATTGGTCCATTCATCATGAAATTTTCACACAGTGTAAACAAGCATTGGTGACAATGTTACATGTTTTTTGTTGGACAGCGACAATATATAGGATTTCCTTACACCAGACTTGATGTCACTGTGTACACTCTAATCACTTTTTTCTCCGTAGGGTGTACCAGGAACGCCAGGGTCTCCAGGACGGGAGGGCCCCCCAGGACCCAGGGTAAGATAACAGTTCTTGATTGAAAGATAAAGTTGTTTTTTTTATTTGACCTCCCCTTGGCTATGAATTCTTATCATATCACTGTAATCTGTGTAATCCTGGGTTCTGTTACACCCACTGCTACAAGCCCAGTTCATACTACAGTTTCACTTCAGTTCTGCTCTCTAGACAGAACGCTGCTGTAACTGTGGCATATATATATACTGCTTAAAAAAAATAACGAAAAATAACTCAAAAATAACTCAAAAAGAAAACTGAAATAACACATCCTAGATCCTGAATGAAATATTCTCATTGAATACTTTGTTCTGTACAAAGTCGAATGTGCTGACAACAAAATCACACAAAAATCATCAATGAAAATCAAATTTATTAACCAATGGAGGCCTGGAATTGGAGTCCCACACAAAATTAAAGTGGAAAAACACACTACAGGCTGATCCAACTTTGATGTAATGTCCTTAAAACAAGTCAAAATCAGGCTCAGTATTGTGTGTGGCTTCCACGTGCCTGTATGACCGCCCTACAACGCCCAGAAAAAATCAATCAGCCAGAAAGCATAGGTACTGAGAAGTGGTCTGAAGTCCCCACCTGCAGACTCACTCCTTTATTGAGTGTGTCTTGCTAATTGGCAATCATTTCCACCTGTTGTTTATTCTATTTGCACAACAGCATGTAAAATTGATTGTCAATCAGTGTTGCTTCCTAAGTGGACAGTTAGAGTTCACAGAAGTTTGATTTACTTGGAGTTATATTGTGTTGTTTAAGTGTTCCCAGTATATATATATATATATATATATATATATATATATATATATATATATATATATATATATATATATATATAAAAATTAGAGCTATTTTGCCACTTGTGTTTAAACACGACAGAATTTGACCTCCGCATTTAACCCATCCGTGCAAGGAAAAACACCCACATACACACACACTAGTGAACATGCTGTGAGCACACTTGCCCGGAGCAGTGGGCAGCCTTATCCAACTGGGGATCATTGTGTCTGCTGCTGTTGTCACTGTGGCACCAGATAATAATCTTTTTTATTGATAGATACAGTGGAGGAAATTAATATTTGATCCCTTGCTGATTTTGTATTCTGATACACTGACAAAGATATGAACAGTCTATAATTTTAAAAATGAGAGATAGAATATCAAAAAGAAAATCCAGAAAATTATATTGTATAAAATATATACATTAAATTGCATTTAGCAGAGAGAAGTAAGTATTTGATCCCTCTACCAAACAACACTTAATACTTGGTGGCAAAACCCTTGATGGCAAGGACCACAGTCCCACGTTTTTTGTAGTGGATGATGAGGTTTGTGCACGTCAGGAGGAATTTTGGTCTTTGCAGACCATCTCTAAATCATTAAGATTTTGAGGTTGTCGCTTGGCAACTCGGACCTTCAGCTCCACCCATTCTCCCATTGATGCGGTAAAGTAGTACTATGCCCTTAGCAGAAAAACACCCCCAAAACATAATGTTTCCACCTGCATGCTTGACGTTGTTCTTTGGGTCATAGTCAGTATTTCTCTTTCTCCAAACACGGCGAGTTAATGCCAAAGAGCTCAGTTTTAGACCACAGAACCTTCTCCCAATCACTCACACAGTCATCCAGCTGTTCATTGGCAAACTTCAGGCGGGGGAAGTGAACCGGCGACCTTCCGGTCACAAGACCCGATCCCTAACCTTCAGCCCACGACTGCCCTAAATGCTCAGTTGGGTTCAAGTCTGGGGAATTTGGGGTCCAGGGTAGTTCTTGGAAGTCTTGGTCAGCTCTTTCAACCAATGTGGGACATTTCTTGGGGGTTAGTGGGGGGTTTAGGTGTCAGTCGCGTCCTGATGGTCCTGGGGATCAAACCTATGACCTTATGTTTAAGGTTCGTCTTCACGTGCCCACGCTTAGAGCAAGCTGCTAAGCAGTTATTGATTGTCTTTCAGTAATTCAGGAATTTATATTATTATGGTTTGACTCTCAACAATTGATGTTTTCTGCTTCACAGGGTTTGCCGGGTAAAGACGGACCCCAGGGCAGAGTGGGTCCTCCAGGAAGTATTGTAAGTACATTCACATGCAGTCACGCCTTTATCCACTCTTTCTACTCCTCCTATAGATCTCCAGCTCAGCCTGGTTTCTTTTCATTCAGCAGCTCCCCCTCCTGCATCATGAACAATCGTAACCAGGCGTATGGGGGCTGTTCAGTTTTTTATTAAGATCGAGTAAAGACTCATTTATGCTCTGTTTCAAACACTCATATCTTTACTGCCTACATACTTCCATGCATCCTTTACGTTCTGGATGTTAATATGTCTAGAACAGAGCAGTCCAGAGGCAACCTGGTGACGATGGAGGTCGTTATGATTTACCTTCTATGAATAAGGGGCAGCGTTGTGGACGATGGTGGTCTGTTTTCACTTATATTACCAATGAAAGAAAGCCAATCACATCAAAACATAAAGTTTATATTAAATACAACTTGCTGAGGATCCTATATTAAAAGCAATATATATGTAACCATTACGGCCTTACACATCCCATAATACTCTGTGTCAGCACTTGTATGATAAGTATAAGGAATACGACTCAGTGGACATCACTGCCTTCTAAGGTAATGACTTATATATACAACACATACAGCAAGGAATCAAGACAGCTGCCTACACAGGTAGTTAGGTAGTACTGCGTTCGTCCCAGGTTCAACACTACAGTAACAGTCAAAAGTTTGGGCACACCTACCCAGGCTTATTTTATTTGTACTGTATTAATAGTAATAATAATAATTAATATTTAAAAGAATTATAGATTAAAACTATAAAACTACAGGTATGGAATTATTCCTGGAGCAGAATAAAACATCTGGCTGTGCTTTAAAGAAATGAGCTCATTTGCTCTGATGCAGGTTTACATACTGTTAACATTCTGACCAGCAGCTTCATGGGGATCCACACAAGCCTTCCACACAACAGGACTGAAGAAGATAGTGTACATGCTGAGATCTTGTTCTGAAGAACAGGGTTTGGAGGGTTTTAGGTGTTCTTTGTTATTATTCATAGATTATTTTAAACAGTTACCAACTTCACTATTTAAACTTGTCCTTTAAAACATTAAGATCTAAATTTCCTGATAATTGTAAACATATATATTCAGTCGAGCGTGCCCAGACTTTTGACTGGTTGTGTGAATGAGAATGAAGGATATTTTAAAATATTTTGGAATCATAAAAGATTTTTAAAAAATATTAAATTAAAAAGAATTGCTGCTGCTGCTTCTGTAGCTTTGGTCTGTAATGTGTCTGTTGTTGAAGTTCTGTGAAGTACTTCTCTTATTTTTCTTCTGTCTTTCATCTGGATTACTGTTTTACCCACTGCTTGTCCATGCTTGCCTCCATACTGTAACCACTAGCCATTCTTGGAGTGGAGCTTTGGGCTATTGACCTAAAGCATATACACAGTCTTCTTCTCTCTCTGATCCTTCTTTCATCCCACCACTATCTCATAGACAAGCACTGATGTAACAGCTCCTGTCATTCTCAAGCTGGTATCTGCTGCTACAGCTGCTCTCTGTTCTTTTTAGGGAGGTCCAGGAGCTCCTGGAGCACCAGGTCAGAATGGCCCTCCAGGACCCACCGGAGAGCAGGGACCTCCAGTAAGTCCCCAGTAGAACACTGAACTGATGAACTTAATAGCAGTCTTTAAATTGTGGTATGCTAAGGATGTCTGTATAACAGTGTTATCTGAGTTGGGTCACATTATTATGACCAGATGACCAGTTAATATCCAGAGTAACCACCGTGTGCAGCACAGACTCCATCTAGACAGGCTGGGAGACTCAATAAGGTCCTGGTAGGGGGTCACAGGTATCTGGAGCCATGCTGACTGCAGTGCATCCTACAGCTGCTGGAGGGAGCGTGGAGGAGGATCCATAGAACAAACACCACCATCCAGGTGTCCCACAGATGCTCAGTTGGGTTCAAGTCTGGGGAATTAGGGGTCCAGGGTAGTACTTGGAAGTCTTGGTCAGCTCTTTCAACCAGTGTGGGACATTTCTAGTCGTGTGACGTGTCGCATTGTCTTGCTAGAAGATCCCATCCACCCCAGAGAAGACAATCAGTATGTATGGTGTACGTGATCTGCAAGGATGGATTCAGACCCAGATCTGTTGAGAGTGTCTTCCACATGAATGAGTGGGTCCACAGAATGCCACAAAAACATTCCCCAGACCTACCAGCTTATGTTCTTAGCCATGTTGGTCCTGTGTATGTTCATACTTCAGTGTAGTAACTTCAAAGCTGAATGAATCAGGTGATCAGTTGTTTGGGAACAAGTATAAAACATGTTTAAATGGAACCAAAATTGTGTTAATTTGCAACATCTAGAAAAAACTGGTCAGGAAAAAGCTAGAAATATCTAGGAATGTAATTCAGCATGGCTTCTTTTATCACTATCACTGTCTAAAGAAAACCAAGCATCCCTTAAATGATAATTTTACAGGAGAGGCCAAAAAGCCTCTTTACTTCCCATGCAAGTTAATGGAAATTAATTTTTCTCAAAGCAGTTTTGGAGCATTTTTATCAGTCCAATCATCATAACATTTTGAGACAATGTAAAGGACAAACATAGATATCAAATTTTGCAGAAAACCAAAAATCGCCATAAAAATGATGACTCGGTTTTTATTGGACGATGATGATATTCTCATGAGCACACATGACTGACAGCCAGATGCTCAGTTAGGCTTTCACTGGGTTTTTAGCTTTTTCCCGGTAGGTTTTTCTGACTGAACAAAGAAAACAAGGCTGTAGAGGACCAAAGTTTTGTTAAAGCCACGTGGGCTGAGTGGCTCAACCCACCTCAGAATGGTGAGGGTACTGCTTACGTACGAGTGAGCCAAAATTAGGACCAACCAGTTTATATCAAAGGAGGATAATTTTTTTCCATGTTTTGGTAAAAGACACCTGCTATTTATTAGCCACTGGAAGTTATTTATAGGAGACACGTTGTATGTTTATAATGTCCCACAAGATCAAGATTAACCTACTTAAGAGCAAACCACAGATTTAGGTTCCCTGGGGCTTTTAAGACTGATAACCAGCTTCAGGATGTCAGACCCATCTCCTGTGTGATAAATGATGATTCTACATTTGTCTAACTCCTGTGGGATGACAGCCCGTAGGTGGCACCAGGATGGCACCTGGATTGGCCACTGAGAAGCTCTTTGTTAATATATTGGAACCAACGATTACATTAAAGCAGAATGCTATCAGATATCGGGTTCTGTGAACGGCTGGGCCAGAGGCTGTAATTACAGAAACATCTTATCTGTTCAGCCACCATGACGTCTTCAGTTAGAACTGAATGTATGTATTAAGTTCATTATCTTATCTTTCTTCCGATAACAGAGGAGGAGCATCCTGACTTGCTTAATTCCTAAAGGCACAGTGTACGATTTCGGTTCGGATGTCTTTTCACAGTCCTCTAGCTGTTTTCTCCGAGTGCAAGTCGTAATAAAACCCACCATTGTGACGCAAAGTGGCTCAGGCAGAGCAACACAACAGTCTTCCAGCCAACCAGCAATGTGTTTAGGGGCATGTTCATTATGCTTGTGCACAGGACAGGGGGAGGGGAGGGGCTACATGCTGAACTCCACATACTGTCAAAAGGAGAGATGGTCGAGAAACACTAAAAACAGAAAAGATTTGAAAGAAAAAAGATTAAGAAAGAAGTTTGATCAGGCAAAGCCGTGTTAACAGTGAGAATTTAACAGTGGGGAGACGTACCATAGGCTGAAGCTTCCTCTTCACATTGTCACGTTCCACCTTAAAAGGTGCAGTGGTTTTGTTTTGGCTCCTGAGCCAGCTAAACGTAGCTCATATATCTCTGCTTAGTAGTAGACAGACCAACTCTTGACTGGCTTCCTAACTTGTGTTGAATGTTGTTAAGATTTAATTTAAAATTAAGATGCTACAGATTTGCTTCTGTTATTTGTGAAAGACCTGGGGGCTTAAGACAGGAGGTTTCTCTGTAATATGGCCCCAGGTGTCCTAGAACTGTCGTAACACTATAAATCATATTTAGGTGCAACACTGAGAACCACTGTCTCTGCTTTACATTGTCATATTCTGTAATATACTGCAGGCCCTGAGCACTTCTAGGAAACAATTTTATTTTAAATGTACTTGATGTAGATTAAGTACTTGCTGTAAACCACTATGTGGAGTTCTTCCATAAACTAGTTATGTTTTATTGTCATTTCAGTACCATAAAAGCACAGACTTGGTGCAGTGTAGTGGTCCTCAGTCCCACTGCTGGAAACACTAAACTCATCAGAGGTATAAATTAAAGCCTGAACACAACTACTTCCATAGTTTTGACCCCATTTAAACCCATTACAACTAAAACCCTACCTAATACAAACAAAACTCTTCCCAATACAACCAAGACCCCTCCCAGTACAACCCAAACCCCTTCCAGTACAACCACGACTCCTCCCAGTACAACAAAAGCCTCCCATTACAAGGTAAACACTTCTCAGTACAACCGAAACACTCCTAGTACAACTGAGACCCCTCCCAGTACAACCCAAACACCTCCCAGTACAACCAAAACTCATCACAGTACAACCAAACTTCTCCCAGAACAATCAAAACCCCTCCTAGGGCAAACAAAACTCCTCCCAATGCAACCAAAACCCTCCCAGTAGAACCCACACTCCTCCCAGTACAACCAAAACTCATCATAGTACAACCAAACTCCTCCCAGAACAATCAAAACCCCTCCTAGAGCAAACAAAACTCCTCCCAATGCAACCAAAACCCTCCCAGTACAACCAAAACTCCTCCCAATGCAACCAAAACCCTCCCAGTACAACCAAACTCCTCCCAGTACAATCAAAACCCTCTCAGTACAACCCAAGCACATCCCAGCACAACAGACTCCTCCCAGTATGCCCCAAACCTCTCACAGTACAACCATAACTCCTCCCAGCACAACCAAAACCCTCCCAGAACAACCCAAACACATCCCAGCACAACAGATTCCTCCCAGTATGTCCCAAACCTCTCACAGTACAACCATAACTCCTCCCAGTACAACCACAACTCCTCCCACTACAGCCAAAACCCCTCCTATGGCAAACAAACCTGCTCCCAGCACTATAAAATCTTCCTAGTACAACCCAAGTACATTCCAGTACAACCCAAACCTGTTGGAACTGAAGGCCTAATATCAGTATAGACAGACCCTACTGTGCAAAACACTGACTGATGTCACTGACTCACCTGACTCACCTGACTTACCTGGAATTTTAACCAGTTCTGCCGTAAAGACTCAGGAGGCATTAAGGAGTGATAGGCGTAGACCTCGCCCAGGTCATTAAGACCTCCGCTTATCCTGCCGGATAGACAAGTAGGGTCATTTAAAGACTGGCGTAGAACAGCTATTGGTCAGGAGTAGTGACCGGATGAATGAATGAATGAGTCTTCCTGGCGGAACTTTCGCTAAAGCTTCTATTTCCTGAAAAGCATTGGCACTGCTAGCACGACCATGGTCTAGGTTTACTTTTCCTTGGTGGCTGGAGGAAGAAACCTTAGGAGGAACCAAGACTTACAAGGGGACAGCCGTCCTCCTCTGATCAAACAGTACTTACACTTTATTAAACTAAACTCAGAATGAAAGCTGAGAGAACATCTGATAGAAGTCTGGATGGTAAAAGCTTTAGAAGCTGCACAGGTAGAGGCCGTCTCTGACTGAGGCAGTCAACTGAAACAGTCCCATCATATCTCAAATCTGGATGACACAGTGAGTGATGTAGTCGAGGGTGTAGCAGATGGCACAAATGAAAAGGAGAGCTGGTTGGTGTTGGGTGAGCAGGAGGCCCTGATGGTCTTCCAACAGTGTTTAGCAGGACAGGAGGTCGGTCATTATCTCAGGAGGAGTAACGAGACTAATTTAGATATGGGAAACACTGGGATCCCCCCACTGCATCGTCAACAAACCTATGGGATCATGGGAAACAGCTCATTAGGACAACCCTGATACTGACCCGTGCCAAATGTCTGAAGTCTGATGCTTTGCTTCACTGTGTCAGGCTTGAGGTGGGCAGCAAACCTCTCATACGCATTGCTCACCCCATAATACATAACTGTGCAAGGCCTTTCAATCAACAGGACTCCGCCTGCAACTCTAATTCACACTAACGATGTTTCATATGGCTCTGTTTTAGGGTCCTGCAGGCTCCAAAGGAGAGAAAGGAGAACGGGTAAGCGTGCTTTCCTCACCTGGACGTTCTGAATTCTCTGTTGTTTGAGGCTCCTTGATGAGCATTTACAGGGCATTGTGTTGACAGTACCGCAGGTACTCGCCTCAACCAGCAGATCTGCACTGAGACGTACGAAGCAGGCGTGAGCCGCACATGACTCACCGTAGTCGTATTCGTTGGTGTCTCTGTGCATGCATGAGTATGCGACCTGCACATGCTGCGGGTGAAGATTATTTCTGGCTCGTGTTTTTCCTACAGCTCCATCATTAGAGCGGTTATTGTAGCATTCTGACTCACAGCCTGCTGTTTGTGTGTTGTATGCCAAAAGCTCTGATCGTGTCTGTACAGAGGAAGACGTAGCTATAAATCTCTACCTGTCAATGCATGTGTTCACTCCACAGGGAGATACACAGTCAACCTCCTCAGTCCAAGCCATCGCCAGACAAGTGTGTGAACAGCTCATACAGAGTGAGTGTACAGCACTGTCTATCTATCTGTCTATCTGTCTATCTATCTATCTATCTATCTATCTATCTATCTATCTATCTATCTATCTATCTATCTATCTATCTATCTATCTATCTATCTGTCTGCCTGTCTGTCTGTCTGTCTTTCTGTCAGTATAACTATCTATCTATCTATCTATCTATCTATCTATCTATCTATCTATCTATCTATCTATCCCTGTCAGTATAACTGCATTACTATCCATCCATCCATCCATCCCAGTATAACTGCATTACTATCTATCTATCTATCTATCTATCTATCTATCTATCTATCTATCTATCTATCTATCTATCTATCTATCTATCTATCTATCTATCTATCTATCTATCTATCTGTCTGTCTGTCTGTCTGTCTGTCTGTCTTTCTGTCAGTATAACTATCTATCTATCCCTGTCAGTATAACTGCATTACTATCCATCCATCCCAGTATAACTGCATTACTATCTATCTATCTATCTATCTATCTATCTATCTATCTATCTATCTATCTATCTATCTATCCCTGTCAGTATAACTGCATTACTTTCTATCTATCTATCTATCTATCTATCTATCTATCTATCTATCTATCTATCTATCTATCTATCTATCTATCTGTCTGTCTGTCTGTCTGTCTGTCAGTATAACTCTATCTATCTATCTATCTATCTATCTATCTATCTATCTATCTATCTATCTATCTATCTATCTATCTGTCTGTCTGTCTGTCTGTCTGTCTGTCTTTCTGTCAGTATAACTATCTATCTATCCCTGTCAGTATAACTGCATTACTATCCATCCATCCCAGTATAACTGCATTACTATCTATCTATCTATCTATCTATCTATCTATCTATCTATCTATCTATCTATCTATCTATCTATCTATCTATCTATCTATCTATCTATCCCTGTCAGTATAACTGCATTACTTTCTATCTATCTATCTATCTATCTATCTATCTATCTATCTATCTATCTATCTATCTATCTATCTATCTGTCTGTCTGTCTGTCTGTCTGTCAGTATAACTCTATCTATCTATCTATCTATCTATCTATCTATCTATCTATCTATCTATCTATCTATCTATCTATATATCCCTATCAGTATAACTGCATTGCTTTCTATCTGTCTATCTATCTATCTATCTATCTATCTATCTATCTATCTATCTATCTATCTATCTATCTATCTATCTATCTATCTATCTATCTATCCCTGTCAGTATAACTGCATTACTATCCATCCATCCATCCATCCCAGTATAACTGCATTACTATCTATCTATCTATCTATCTATCTATCTATCTATCTATCTATCTATCTATCCCTGTCAGTATAACTGCATTACTATCTATCTATCTATCTATCTATCTATCTATCTATCTATCTATCTATCTATCTATCTATCTATCTATCTATCTATCTATCTATCTATCTATCCACTGTACAAGCTACAACACGTCTCTGTGATGTCAGAACATCCCTGTCTGTCACTGTCACTGTGTTACAGAGACTGTTACTGGAGGAGACGTATGATAATAAAACTATGAGGGCCAGTTTGAGAACCGCTGATGCTTTCACTTCAGCTTGTTTGATTCTCTGCCTACAGTGGAATTTGTATGAAGACAGATCCTTTCTGTCTCGCTGTCTTAGGTCACATGGCCCGTTACAACACCATCCTAAATCAAGTTCCCAGTCAGCCTGTGTCGATCCGCACTGTGGCCGGGCCTCCTGGAGAGCCAGGTCGTCAAGGACCTCCAGGACAGCAGGGAGAGCAGGGTCCTCCTGGCCGACCAGGATTTCCAGGATCTAATGGAGAGAATGGTCAACCTGGAACGAGAGGTACTGAGAAATAAATGAAAGTCTTGAGTACAGTTGAGAGTAAAGATGGGTATATAAATGCTCGTGGCGGTTTTTAAATGAAACAGTCAGTGTGCAAAGGATTGGGTTTAGTTGAATTGCTAAAAGTAGTTAAAGATGACCTTTACAGAGAACATATTGACAAAAATAAAATTATATAAAATAGTTTAAATATAAGAATGTTACTTTTCATTTAGTTCTCGTCTTGTTTCAGTCCTGAGAAATACACTATATTGCCAGAAGTATTCACTCACCAACCTAACTCATTAAATTCTGGTGTTCCAATCACTTTATAGCCACAGGTGTATAAAACCAAGCAGCTAGTCATGCAGACTGCTTTTACACACATTAGTGAAAGAATGGGTCTCTCTCAGGAGCTCAGTGAAGTCCAGCGTGGTATCGTGATAGGACGCCACCTGTTCAAGTCCAGTCGTGACGTTTCCTCACTACTAAATATTCCACAGTCCACTGTCAGTGGTGTTATAACAAAGAGAAGGTGATTGGGAACGACAGCAACTAAGCAGGTCAGCGGATGCTGAGGCACATAGTGCACAAAGGTCACGAACGACCTGTAGAATGAATCACTACAGACCTCCAAACTTCATGTGGTCTTCAGATCAGCTCAAGAACAGAGCGTAGAGAGCTTCATGGAATGGGTTTCCATGGCCGAGCAGCTGCATCCAAGCCTTACATCACTAAGCTGACTGCATTGTGCTTAGTGTAAAGTTTGGTGGAGGGGGGATTATGGTCTGGGGTTGTTTTCAAGAGTTGGGCTCGGACCCCTAGTTCCAGCAAAAGTAACTCTTAATGCTTCAGCAGACCAAGAGACTTTAGACAATTTCATGCTCCCAGCTTGT